>CM076582.1:184548205-184626620 GCA_034641835.2 Pinus albicaulis | reverse complement strand
ACTACAAAAAGGAATGCAAATCTAAAGCTCCCGAGAAAGGAAAGGGATCTGATGATGCTGCTTCTATAGAGGCAAAAACCACCTCGGATGAAGGTGGGGATGTGTATTTGGCTTCTTCTTCAAGTACACCTGTAGATCATGAGTCATGGTTGATTGACTCAGGTGCATCCTTTCACTTCACTCCCCATAGGGAGTGGTTCTGCGAGTATGAGAAATATGATGGTGGTGATGTCTTCCTAGGGGATGATAGGGAGGCCAGAATCGTCGGACATGGAAAGGTCAAGCTGAAGCTGCAAGGTGGAAGGATTAGAACACTTCCTCGTTCTCAAGATATTCCTGATATTGGCCGTGTGTAAATTTGATTTCGTAGTTAAGATGATGATGGTGTAAAACAAAGGTTCGAGAAAGATGCCCGCAAGATATCTAGAGCACCGTACACGTTGTGAGTCTTGACTGGAACTCTATACAAGCTACAAGGTAGCACTGTTATTGATGGGTGTAACAGTTCTGTGGTTCCTGAAAGTGGGACGGAAAGTCTAGTTGTCTCTGGAGAAAAGACCATGCTATGGCATCAAAGGCTTGGACATATTGGAGAGAAGGGCCTTCGGATACTACATAGAGATGGTATGGTAGAAGGTATGTCTAACTTTTCTCTGGATTTCGATTTCTGTGAACATTGTGTATATGGGAAGTAGAATCGGGTGAGTTTTCCTTCTGGTGCTAAGAGGGCAAACAAGATATTAGAACTTGTGCACAGTGATGTGTTTGGGCCTGTGTCAGTTCCATCACTGGGAAATTCTATGTACTATGTTTCATTCATAGATGACTTCTCAAGGAATACATGGATATATTTCTTGAGGAAGAAATCTGAAGTCTTTGACAAATTTAAAGAATTTAAGGCTCTGGTGGAAAACCAGACAGAGAAGAAGATAAAGGCGTTGAGGACAGATAATGGTGGGGAGTTCTGCAAGAAGGAATTTGAAGAGTTCCGTAAGAAGTGTGGTATAGCACGGCAGAAGACTACTCCATACACACCTCAGCAAAATGGAGTTACAGAAAGAATGAATAGAACACTGATGGAAAAGGCAAGAAGCATGCTCAGTGGTACCGGGTTAGGACAAGAATTCTGGGCAGAGGCAGTGGAGACTGCATGTTACTTAGTTAATAGATCACCTTCATCAACGTTGGAGGATAAGACCCCACGTGAGGTATGGAATGGTAAGAAACCCTCTATTTCACATCTAAGGGTATTTGGATGTGATGCATATGTACACGTTCCAAAGGAGAAAAGGACCAAGTTGGATAATAAATCTGAAAGGTGCATCTTTATTGGGTATAAGGATGGTTTAAAGGGTTACAAGCTTTGGAACCCAGAAACAAGGAAGGTTGTGTACAACCGAGATGTGGTGTTTAGAGAAGTGAAATATGTTGTTAAAATATCATCCACAAGAAAATGGTCAAGTAGAAAGCACCAATAAAGTCATTGAGGGAATCCTAACAAATACAATAGCCAGCCACCGAAGAAACTGGGCTGAGAAACTTTGAGAGGTATTGTGGGCTTACAGGATAAAATGGAGGAATACTATAGGCTTCTCACCATATGAACTAGTGTATGGTAAGAATCCCTTATTCCCCATAGAATTTGAAATAAATACATTAAGAACAACATTACAGGTTGATCTGGATTTGAGGACAACATAGACTCAAATATTGAACCAACTCAATGAGTTAGAAGAGAAACAACTGGCTTCCATTCAACAGACAAAAATCATTCAGCAACAAAGAGCCAGATGGCATGATTGGTTTATTTAGACGAAAAATTTCTAGAAAGGAGATTGGGCTCTTTTGTATGATTCAAAGTTCAAATATTTCAAAGGCAAAATCTACACCACATGGCTAGGTCCTTACGAAGTGGATATGGTATTTGACAATGGGACTGTACAATTGGTCACCATTGACAGTGCTAAGATTTCGTTATTGGTTAATGGGCACCGTTTAAGGTTATATCATCAACCCGCTTCAAAGGAATCATTTTTCAAAATTTTCGCAGACTCTGACCTTCATGTTACGTCAGTAGGGGAACATTCTCCTCTGCAGCCTTAAAAGTTGAAACTCCAATAAGTGAAATAGCTGAAAACACCTTTGTGGTAGTTGTTACACCTGTTTTAAATATATATATATATATATATAATAAAAATAAAAATAAATAAATCTAACTGTGAAAAACCCTTTCTGGGGCGCAGTCAGACAACCAGTAACAGTTGAAAACCACTCTTGTGGAGGCTATTACACCCATTTTTTTCTTCCCATAAATATCATCTTCCCTTTATGACCTATGTCATAGGATGATGGTTTTCATGTAATTTCTTTTTCTATACCAATTTCTTCTTATTATTATGTTTTTTTATAATAATTTAAAAGTTGTCTTGGTTGTTACACATGTAACAGACGACAGCCAGGAATACTATTCTTTGTGATTAATTCCATAAATAGCAATAATCGTGCCAGCTAAGCACAACAACACAAGTGCTGCAAGCAGGACACTATCAATTCAAGTCTTCCTCCACGTCACCTTAGGTATGTCATAAAAAAGGTAAATGATTGTCATTGATGATTCGGTGATTAATTGGCAAAGTAATGATGCTCCTGTGACGACCGTGGGCAGCCGTCACAATTAAAGTGGGGGAGGGGATATGACTTGAAATCATTGCAAAAAGGCTGTAATCACAAATATCTGTTAAATTCGCATGCACCTAATCAATAATAGAATTGATAATGATGACCGAATCTGGTTGGAAAAGAGTGTGTGTATGAAATCCAATTACTTTCCATAATGAGCCATTTATGAATATCAGTGTAGGGTATGATTTGGTAAATCTGTGAAATCTGTTGCCTTCCATCAACCTCCTTGACTAAAACCTTGCATTCTCATTGTAAAATCGTCGATTGGGATAAGTAGAGGTGTTGAGAAGCAGCTAGTTTAGAGACACAGTGATGTCACATCGGGACTGAACAACAAAGAAGTGAACTCGGAAACTCAATGATATTATAGTTTTTTCGAACATTAAGAAGCAAATTTAGAAACAAACAACAGAGATGGGTGAAGCAGTGGTTAGGCATGAGCATGATTCCATGGATGCTCTGCAGAATTTCCCATAAGCTTACCATATATTTAGAGATACTGGATGGGTTGAGTTTTTCCAGAAGCTTGAAGGCTCAGACGAGGCAGTGGCAATTGAACTTTCTCAGAACCTAAACAATAATCAGAGCCGAGTAAGGGGCATGTAAGTGTGGGTGACTGAAGAGGTAATTTCCCAAGTAACTTCATTACCAGTAGAGGGGCGAATGTGGTTTAACAGAAAAATCAATGACCCCTCCTTGAAAGAGAATTTCCTAGTAGGGGAAGAGAAACTGGAGAAGAAAGGAAGAGGAATTGACAGATTGTCACTTCCTCATCCCAGGGAAGATGTTGCCCTAGGATTGATAAAATATATCACTTGAAAAGGGATATCCACGATAGTGTTCCACTATCACTTTCCTCTGCTTAACCACCTTCAACACCAGCAAAGAATCAATCTTCCATTCTATTTTCTAGGGAACATCAAGCATATGATAGTTGCAGTGAAAAGAGCAGCACACTCAGAGGCATGTGTGACTAATCACAGGTTCATTAAGCTAATTGTACTAGATGCCCTAGACCAACAAGGAAAAACTTAGGAATAATTCAAGCGAAAAATACCAAGGGCAAGCCAAGGGAAACATACCACGACTTCAGAAGGAATTCAAGCAGAGGTGGAGACCCAAACTCGGCCTATTGGAGTTAGGATTGGGAAGAATCCTATTGATGAACCAATTGGGGACAAAATACCAAAACAAAGAGTGAAGGTCAGCATACCTACATAACCCTTGCCTATGGCTGAGAAGCAGATAGAAGAAGAAGTTTTAGAAGAAGAAAGGAAACCTTCCTCATCAGGTAAGGATGAAACCAATGCCTTGTTTTTAGAAATTGAAAAACTAAGAAAGGAAAATGAGGAATTGAAGCGAAAATTATCTGAGGGAAAGGAAATCCTAGTGTCATTATGCATGCCATGTTTTCAAAACTTAACAGTAGCAGGATATAAGGCCCATAGAGAAAATATAAGCCCAATGGAAGTAGAAACAGAATAGCAGGAGGTTGTTACACAAGAATTTGTTGATGACATTTTTGTTACACAATAACCAGTAGTTAAAGCAGAGCCTCCTGTAATAATCGATCTAGAAGCTGACCCACAAGAACTTGTGGAGGCCACTCCTATTGTAGAAGAAACAACAATGGACACAGAGGCGACTCTAGGTAAAACAAAGGGGTTGACACACAAGAACCCACCGAAGAGGATGTTGTTACACAAGAACCAACAGCAGAGGTGGAACAACCCCATGAAGCAGAGGTTGGTACACCTATTTTTGATGAAGGTATTGAATGTAGTAGAACACCGAGTCCCATCTTGGGATGGAATTCTGAGAAACTCCTGTTAATTTCTGAGTTAAAAAAAATGGAAACAAGAAGAAATCTCCCTTCAGAATGGGATGATTTTGCTAAAGGAAAATCATAGAGAAATAGGAACTTTACATGAAAGATGGATGGAAGTAGAGTTGAAGAAAGGGTGGGATAATTACAAGAAGAAAGAAACTCTGAAGAAACAAGAAGAACAACTTCTGTTGTTACAAGAACAAATTCGAGACCTCACCGTAGATACGCAGAAACTTCATGACCTCGCCCTCAACTTGCTGGGTTGTAGGCAGACTTCTCCATCCTATCCTATTTTTCTATTGGAATGTTACTTCTTATTTCAATTGAAAGCCATTACGGAGGACAAACCTTATTTATGTTCCTCCACTCGTACATTTCTAAATGTTTTCCGTGCCTCTGATTTTGATGAGCAAAGTTTGTTGTGTGAATTATTTTTACACAACATTATTTGTGAACATGTGAGTATGCAGATGGTTGTGACATTATTATCTTATATGGGATATCTTCAATTAAGGGCTTTTGTGTCCTTCATGAGGAATCAGATTGAATGGCATCTGGCCATTAAATCTATGGAGACTAATGAGAAGAAGACAACATTGTGGATTCGCGCAGAACCAGGATGGGCTGCTAAGTTGAGATGACAATTAAGGAGAATGCTAAGTACCCCTAGGATTAAAGAACTAGTTGCTACTTATAGAAGAATAATTGTGAATTTCTGCCTCAACCAGTTCAAAATGATGAAGAGTCGAGCTTTGACAGGGTGCTTAAAACGCATGGAAGGCAGCAGTGCTAAGATATTGAAGGGAGATCCATTCTCATTCTAGAATTTCATGGTGGTTTTTACACATGTACCAGCCTATGCACAGATTGTACAATCCCTTGGTGCTTTATGGTTGGGATTGAAGTTCAATTTTACTTTGATATGGTTGCCCATTGAGGATTACGAGATAAATTGCGAGTTAAGTAAGTATGAGTCAGAATCCTGGGTATGGTAGTTGATGGCCAATAAGCGATATAGATCTGCAGACAAGGACACAGCTGGTGCTTATGATCTCATCGACCTGCACCAAACATATTCCCATGAGAGATGAGTTTTCATGAGGACATGCAAGTATTTAAGTTGGGAGGAGATGTTGGGTGTTGGTTTTATACATTTTTCCTACACTTATCTTCCTTATTTTTCCTTATAACCATAACCAATGGGAGTATCTTTACCCCTTTTTCCTACCTTTTTACCCTAACTTGTGTTGTTTCACATTGCTTTTGTTGCTTTTCCAATTCACCAATTATTATGATCTATTATACCTTTTTATGACTAATTTATGGTGAATGTTTGTAGAATATCGATGGTCTTTGTGTTGTCTTTTCAGATGTCATTTGTAGCACCAAATATCCTGAACATGAAGTCCACAGGAGTAGTTTGAATAGTGTTGTTACACCTTGCTGTACAGACCTGCCGACAAACTGTTGTTACACTCTGTTGTTACAGACTCATTGGCGAACTGCTGATACAATTGTATCATTCACTGATCTCATCAATATTGTTACTGATCTATCCTCTAGCGGTTGCACTACAGCTGTGTTTCCATTATGATAGCTATAGGAGTTGCTAGCCTTGTATTTTTGGGATAACAGCCTAAGGGAATTTTCGATTGTAATCTTTTATTTTCTAGTCAGAACTTTATTAGGAAGTGGTTATAACTATATGAGTTCTATTTCGATCAGCATGAGAATCATAAGATTCTCATGACTGATCTATCCCTGTATTTTCTAATGTAACCACTATATAGCTCTCGGGCCTAGAGGTCGAGAGGTCAGCTGAGAACAACATTGTTTTGGCTTTTTAATTGTGTTCAGATTAACAAAGATTATCCCGTTATTGTTGTCACATGTGTGATTCTATTTAGTTTCCATTAAATTTATTTCTCTACCTACGCCATGCTAGGGAGGAAGGTCCCTCCTTCTTAGCAAGGATTGCAGTGATTAAAGCAGTTGCGTGTATGTAATTGTATTTTAGTTTATGTATCAATAGGGTGTTGTTGTTTTTCTTCAGCTGAGAATATATCTGCTTTGATTTCAATACTTTATATGTTCTTACACATGTCATAATGGAGATACCAGCTGGGTACTTATTGTGTGGCGAGCTAGACAGATCAATTGAAGTGTGATTTCAATCTTGTCTATTCTTTTGTTTCTGCATGAGTGATTTATTTCCAACATTTACTTTAGCAAAAATTTATTTTCTTTGAAATTAATTCTAGTTGGTGTATTGGTATAGACAGTGCAACTATCATTGGAATAAACAGACGTCCCTAGATTGATAATTAAATGTGTGTTGTCAGTCATTTAATAAGTGATTTATATAGTCCAATAATTACTACTCACTCTAGTAGTTCACATGCAACCAACTACTCACTCTAGTTAACAGGGGGTATTACTATACTTTTGCAGTCCCCCTTAATCTTAGTTGTTACATTTACTAGTACTAACAACTTCCCCTTAATAAGAACTATTATTTCCTATTGGTCTGAGTCTCAGCTAGGATTACAATATTTGAGTCATTTCAAAAACTTGTTTTACTTTTTCATGTTGGCGATGGTTGTTTTCTACAACCCATTTCTTAATTTTGCTCCAAAATCTATACTCAACATATATTTTATTGCTATGTAGCTTCTGTTGTCCTTTGAGATAATTGGGGTCAATAAATTATTCCAGAGCATCTATAATATTTTGTTTTGTTTTAAGGTTGGAATTTTTTGATGACCAATGCATAAAACAATTTTGCAAAAACTGTGTCTAAGACTTTAGATATTATTAATTAATAAGTCAAAGGGTTGTTGTTTTATTTCACACGGTGATTTGGATTTGGAGGTGTTTAAGGAGAATATGTAAGAATATATGATTATTTAAATATTCAAACTAAATGTTTTAAATGATGATAAGTGTGAGAACTTTCAAACAATTTATAAAAGTTTAACAAAATAAATTAACATTATGAAGATGTTGATAATTTATTGATGAGAGGGACTTACATAAACATACAATTTAGTAAATCATTCTCTGATATAGATAATAACTTCAGGAGGAATTTAAAACAACTGAAACTCAGTTATTCTCACCTAGTTATCTTCATAAAAATCAAATATATGTAGAAAAAATAATGTAATAATAAATAGGAAAACTCACAAGAGAACAAGGTTGTATGAAACAAATCCAAAATCCTTCATTTATTATTAATGATCAAAATCTTGTGCACTATTTCTTACAAAATTCTTATCCAAGGGTGCAACCCTTAATAGCTCGTAATGAGATTTATTTATACTAGTTGTAAGACTAAGAAAATATCTTTAACTGATTACAAAAATAGTATCAAATAATAGGAAGAAGGAAATTGTTGGATGATGTGTCCTTGTTTTGAAGGAGGTTGTTGATGACTGGGCCCTTGAATTACTGTTGTGCTATCATACTGTTAGGATAAAAAATTACTCAATTGTATCACATAATTTATCCCATATTTCTTCACTTGGGATTTCTAAATTGACCATATTTCTAAATACTTCATCCACATATGTGTACCTTTCGAAAGTCGGCTTGTAAGGAAAATATGTCTAATCTCATGATTGATGGTCAAATCGAACTCTAAGGCTTCCAGAAAGGCCTTCCATGTTATATGTCCTTTTATTCCTACAAACTTAGCTCTATCCACTATAATAGTATATAATTTCTTACAATAATATTCTAATTTGATCAACTTATCATTTAGAGCTACCAATCCTGGTAGTCTTTTCTGATTTAAAACATTAAACTTTGAATGAAACCTTTGGACAAAAATGTCCAAGTTTTGACACTTTGTCTCTAGCTGATTAATAAAATTATGCTTTTGTAAGAACTTCTTAATCTCCAAAATAGTAGTTGTTCTATCAAGAATGTTTATCTCTTCTAGATATTCTCTGCTTTTTGAATTTAATACCTTTATCATATATGTGGCTTATGTTGGCTTGGTCTTCAAGGCTGCTTTCTATTCTTATATTTCTGTTATGCATCTAGTAAATGATTTCAGCAAAGATGGTGATCAGAATGTCTCCATTCTGAGCCACTGCTGCTCTTTTTATAGGGTCATTTCTAGCTTGACACCAGATAACCAAGTCAGGGAATTCATGTGTTTTTGGAAAACTAAAGAAAGTCAATAATGACTCTTAGAATCTGATTGGATCCTCTTTGTCAAGGTACTTTTGTTTGAGCCAGAGGTGTAATTTGTGGAATACAAACTTTCATTCAGCATTTGTAATATTGAAAATGGAATTTGCGAGGGAAACATGGTCAAGATCGACCAGAGTTGTGGTAGCAATGTTTTCCTTTGTATTTTGTTTCTTATCTTTCCCCTTTGGGGCCATGCTGAAAGACAGAGGAAATGGAATAGGAGAGGACTATGAGCTGACTCGATAGAAAAGTGAAGGATAATTGAATCTAGTGATAGATCAATTATATTTGCAGAAGATTGTGTGCAAATAATTGTTTACCTATAATAAACAGTAACTAGTCAGAAAAAAGTGGCAAAGAGGTGGTATTGGATTTATTTATAGCATGCAGGGTCAGGCTAACAGTTTTTTGGTAACCGTATCAGCCTTAATTTTTTTTGGAGTGGACTTATGAGATGGAGGCTAAAATTCTCGGAGCGGAGCTGTAATGAAAAAAAAGGAGGAAATGGATATAAAAACTGGGCAACAGATATGGAAACTTGGAAATGGATATGGCAGCTGGTAGTGTTTGATTAGACAAAAGGTAATGATCAAGGCACCGGGTGAATAACCGTTTGACGAATTGAAAACCATTAGTGGATTTTGGAGCGGGTAGCAAATGGTTTGCGGTTTTGAGAGAGGGGGATGTGAACTCTTGAGATTGTGACACGTAAGGCTTAGGCACCTGCCATAAAAACTAATTTTCAGAACCCCCCCCCAACCCCACCGTGTTAACGGGAAATGGTCTATGGGGGTGCGAATTCTCTCCCCACAGTTGATCTGGGTAGGGAGTAGATCCACCGTTGAAATATATGCACTTCTTATTAAAGCCGACAAGACATTTTTGTCACTTAGTGACTTTGGGCCAAAATAATAATATGTGCTATAATATAAAGTTTGATGTCAAATCATTTATAACTAGGATTAATGGTTTTTAAAGGATATTAACCATAATTTAATGAAAATTAAACATTTAAATGACGCATTTAAACAAGAATCCTTTGAATTTATTCATTTTTTAAACTAAATAATTTTATTTTTTCTTTTTCTTCCCTAAAATTTTCATGCCTTCATTCTTTAGGGTAGCCAACTTATAACATTTTCTTTTATATAGATATATAATATGAACAAAGTCCTAACCTTTTTTTATTTCTTTCTCTTTCACATCCATATCCTAACTTAACATTTTGAATTTATTTTTGACTAATATGCTAAGTTATCAAAACAAAATAATCTTACAACATCGACTCCAAATGGGGACTGCTTCCTCATGTGGGATGCATAGAACAAGTAGATCCAAGTGCCTTCTCATTGGGCTATGGAGTCTTTGTTGTAAAAATAAAACAAAATTGAAAATTTTAAAGAAAAATGGTAATGTACAATGACTGAATGTTATCTTGAATCTTCTTTTGAGTCTTCAGTACTGAATGTAATGTTTTAGAAATCTGCCAGTGACATTCAATATCGAAAACTATCCTTCCAAATTTTGTAGAATGAATGTATTGTTTCCTTTGACTTCAACAATGCTAAAAGGTCCAAACCACAGATTATAAAATTTACCATGTTTACCTCTGTCTTCCCTCCTGGCATCCCATCTCAATACTAGATCTCCTTCCCTAAATCCTCTTTCCCTGGCATTTCTGTCAAAGAGACTTTTCATCTTATTTTGATATTTCCTTAATTTGTATTGAATCTCATCTCTGTTTTCATTCAGTTCAATAATTTGATTTTTCCTTCTAGAGAAATCATCAAGTTCATCAGTAGCCTCTTGTAAAAATTTAAGAACAGGAAAATCCAAATTGGTAGGAAAAATGGCCTTTTTACCATAGAGCAATTGAAATGGAGGCTTACCCGTTGATCTCTTGGGAGAATTTTTTTTTCCCAAACTGCATAGATAAGATGATTGTCCCAATTCTTCTTATGGTATTCTAGAGTCTTTTTTATTACCTTGAGAAGGCTCTTGTTGGATGATTCTACAAGACCATTTCCTTGAGGATAATAAGGAGTTGAATGATGAAGTAAAATCTGATATTTTTGGCAGAACTCAATCATATTTACAATGTTGAATGTTGTGTCATTGTCATTCACTATTTTCTGAGGGCAACCAAATCTAGAGAGAATGGTTTCCTCAATAAATTTAGTTACTACTGTATATGTAGCATTTCTGACTGGAATGGCGTCCACCCACTTGGTGAAATAGTCTGTGGGAGTTAAAATCCATCTGTGTTGATTACTTGAATTTGGGTGAATTTCTCCTATAAAATCTAGTCCCCATTGAAGAAATGGTGTTCAAATAACTATTGGAACTAGTGGAAGAGCTGATAATTTTTTATTACCAGCAAACATCTGAAATGGAATGCAGATTCTAACCAATGCTTGTACTTTTGAAAAAAAATTAGGCCAATAAAATCTTTCCCTTATTATTTTGTATGCACGTCTCTCTAAGCATAGTGTCCTCCACATATCCCTGCATGAAATTTCTCAATGATTCCTTCTGTTTTAGTTTATGTTAAACAAAGTAACAGAATTTTGAGAGGATCTTTCTAGTACAAGTTGGCATTGATGATACAATATTTAGTAGATTTCAGCTTAAGTATTTTTTACAAACTTCTTGAAAATTGAGTAGGACACTCAAAATTGATCAGAAAATGTACAATATCTACATACTAATCTGACAGTAAAAAAATTTCATCAATGTGAACGAGAATTGCTTGAGTTGAAGGAGAAGGTTCTTGTTGGTTCTTTCCTTGAGAATCTTGGGAAGATTCTTGTGGATTCTCCCCTTCTGCATTTAAGTAAGGTTCTTGTGGATTCTCCCTATCTAAATTTTAAGAAAGTTCTTGTGTATGCTTCTCAAAGTTTTCAAAAATAGAATTTATTTATAACACTTTGCAATTGGATTCAGCTAACAATTTAGCTAAACCTTGGCCTTTTACTAACTTAGTGGTTTAATATTGAGGTCAAACTCAAGGATTTGGGTGATCCACCTTCCTCTTCTTCCATCAGTGTCTGGTTGGGTAAGAACAACTTTTACAACATTGTTAACAACATAAGCAGTAATGGTTGAGTGAAGGACATACATTCTGAAAGATTTTAAGGCTTGAACTAGGGCATAGGCATGTTTTTTAATAATATCGTACTTTAGTTCAGCATCTTTCATAACCTTAATAAAAAATTCTATGGGTTAATCATCAGAATATTCATTTTTCTGTAAAAGGAAAAAATCAAGAGTTGTTTCATAAGCAAAGGAAAATATAATGAAAGGTAGATAATAATTTGGGTTGGCAAAGGTAGGAGCTTCAGAAATAACCTTCTTAATTTGATCAAAATAATATCTAGCAAGAATGGTCCATTCAACTTCATGATTATTTTTAAGCATGTCAGTTGTGTCTTTAAATATTTCAGCATAGTTAGGGATGAATCTTCTCAATAAGATAATTTTTCCTAGAAAGGCTTGGATTTCTTTCTTATTTCTTGGAAATGATAATGATTGAATAGAAGATACTATTTTAGGATCTATCACCACTCCTTCCTTTGAAATGATGTGGCCCAACAACTTTCCTTCTTTGATTGAAAAAAATAATTCTTAGGGTTGAGAGATATTCCAAACTTTCTACAACTGTCGAAAACCTTCATCAAGTGTTTTAAATGCTTCTGATTTGAATTAGAGAAAATAGTGAGATCATCAAGATAATACACACACACATATATATATATGTATATATAATTATCCAAAACAAAACTAAATTCATAGCTCTCTTTTGAATGTTTCTGCAATTTGATAACCCAAAAGACATGCAATACATGAATGCCTTACAGTTGTTAAATAAAGCGGTCTTTTTCTATCTGCAGTTCACCAGTGATTAGGTGGGAGAAGCCATCAAGAATGGAAAGTCTATTAGCACCTAAAACCTTTTGAAGTAACTGGTCCATCTTGGGTAATGGGTACTTCTCTTTTAGAGATGAATTGTTAAGGTTTCTGAAGTCTACACAGAGTCCGATTTCGCCATTCTTCTTTCTAACTGGAACTAAATTGGCTATCCAGTCAGAGTATCGTAAAGGAACAATTATTTGGTCATCTAAAAACTTCTTAAGTTCTTTTTCTATGGTAGGAAGCAGAACTGGATTAATTCTTCTTAGTTTTTGTTTGTAAGGTTTTGCTTCAGGTTTCAGTGGAATTTTATGCTCTATAAAAGATGTGTCATAAGTTTTCAAATCAACATAAGACCAAGCAAAAACATCTTTGTAATTTTTAAGAAGTTTGAGATATTCAGTTTTAACTTCAGGAGTTAAAGATGCACAAATTTTAATGTTCTTAATCTCTTCATCAGTTCCAATGTTAGTTTCTTCAATATCATCCTCTGGTGAAATAGACAGTGGATTTCTAGGGACATCATTTTGATCAAATAGCTTTTCTAAAGGAACAAGGCCTTTAGGAATGCAATTGTTTGATAATTGTATAATGTTATGATAAGCCACTTTTGAATTTAAATTTGAATGGTCATTTTCTTTAGCAGCTTCATTCATATATGATTTATCCTCTTCAATTTGTAAAATAGAAAATTCATCAATAACTTGGAGAAAGGATTTCAGTTGTTCATCTTCTTCAAATATTTTCCAATATTTTAGATTATCTGGAATGGATGGCCTACATTTGACCTGGATTTGGTATTGTATCTGCATTTGGTTTGGTATCTTAAAAGAACTCGCAGAAACAACTAAGGAATCTGCATGAATATTTTCATTTATAGGAATAAAAATCATATTAAAAGCATAAAAGAAGTTTTCAATTGAATCCCAAACTTCATTCTTGTAAGACCTAAGCCTAGGATGCTTTGTTTGACAAAGATTCCTAACCTGTCTTACTATAAGTTCAGAATTACTAAAAACACTTAAATTTTGCACTTTTAAGCTTCTAGCTAACTCTAAGCCTAGGATAAAAGCTTCATATTTTGCAACATTATTTGTGACATCAAAATCTAGTTTGCAGGATTGGGTGATATTTTCTTTCTCTGGTGAAATTAAAACAACACCAGCTCCAACTCCATCTTTAGTACAAGACCCATCAAAGTAAAGTTTCCAAATATTAGTTTGGGCAAATTTAGGAGTTTCAAGTACATCTTCAATCTTAAGTTGGGAATTCTGTGAAGTATTTGAAAATAATTGGAAGCAACCAAAATCTTGGTCAAATGCATAAATGGGATGATTTCTGGCTTGGTCTGCTTTACCCACAGTATGTATAAATCTGACCTCTCTATACAACCTAAGATTTTCTCCTCCATACATAGGAATTGTGGCAAAAGACATTTCCATCTGAAGACTTCCTCCTAGTTTGGCACAACATGATCTTGAAAGAAGCATTCCAAACTTGGGAGGAATATCAATTTCAACAATGTCTAGAACTATTCTTTTCACTAGTATTTGAGCTAGAGTTACCACTAAATCTTTTATAAGTCCTAAACAAGGTACTCTTTTGGAATCGATGGTGTATAGGTCATGATAAGATCTAGTGATTTCAAGGTTTAATTGATTCATGATAACCTTAGGCATAAGTTTATGTAAGGCTCTAGAATCTAACATACAATTGTATAACAATCAATCATGGGCTTTCAAAGTTACATAAAATGGAGGTACAGTTTCATCTATCATATATGAACTTGGACCAAAAACAACTGATGGTTTTTCATCTTGAAGACTAATGACATCTCCTTCAGCATCAACACTAGAGTTTTGGATCCATTTGGTGACTCGACTCTTATATCCAGGATTCTTTGAAAGTTCTGAAAGTGGAATTGGAATTTTAACACTTTCTAATTCTTTTTCAACATTAAAAGTAGTCAAAACTGTTCTTTCAATTTGTGTAGTATCATTTGGTTGATTCAGAGGTTGAATAGAAGTAGTTTGAGTTTCAGCAGATTTCACTTGAGGTTCAATTATGACATGATCTGTAGGAGGTCTACCAGGACCTGATCTTGGTCTTAAATCATACCTTCTATTAAGCTCAACAATTAAAAATTCAGAGAAGGCTTGATATTTGGAGACGTGAGAATTTTCTTGATCCTCTTGGGACATTTGACTCCGAGGGATAGGGACAATAGCAGTCTGAACATATGTATTGTCTAAGTTGTTAATATCTTCAGTGATTGACAAAGTATTATCATCAGGTTGTTGATCATCAATCAACAAAGGTGTAGGTACTTGCTGATCATTATTTGGTCTCTGAAGAATCTGCATTTGAGGAGCTTTCTTGAATTGACCTTGGGTTTGTGTTTGGGCCCTAGCAACAATTTGTTGGACTGTTCTAGGTTGTGTTTCAATCTTAGAAATCCTATTTGAAAGGTTTCTAAGAAGTGATGTGATTTCATCTATTTTTGAATCATCATTTTTAGATTTAGAGGAAGAAGAGGCTTCCTGATTTGATTTTAATTTTCTTTGGGCTTTTTCAGCGTTGGCCTTTAGCTTAGTTGAGGCAGACCTATTTGTTTCAACCTCAATAGCATTTGTTTGCATGCTTCTAAGGTAAGAGCTGTTCTCTCCCTTAACATGACAACAAAATCATCCTCAAAGGCTATGGAGAACCTAACCTTTGTTGCGGCTACTGGTGGTTTACAATCAGGAGGCATCTTGTGATGAAGTTTATTAAATCTTTTGATAAGATCAACTATTGGTTCACCATAATTTATTTTAAGCTTTTCAAATTCTGTCAAGAAACAAACATGATCCTTTTTCACACCCCATTGATTTTTAAAGATAGTTGTCAATTCCTCCCAAGATCTAATAGAATTTACTGGTAGTTGTCTAAACCAAATCCTAACATTGCCTTCTGAAGACTGCACAAACACTCTCATATAAACATTTTCATGTTCTATGTTCATGTTATTAGCAAAATCTATAAATGTTGCTAGATAATCCATTGACTTAAACCAATTTATCTATTAGTGGCATAGAGGGAGCTGTTGGGCTACTACAATGGTAAACTTGGAGTAACTCTTTCAAACCACTTGCAATTGGAAATTAGCCTATCCAGTCTGAGAGGGCTCTCTCAAAGTAGCATAAATTATTTTTAATGAAGTTTAAAGTAGATGGCTAACTTTGAATTGGATTGAATGTGATGTTTTTGTATAGGTGAAAGATGTAAACCAATAACTACCATTGGGCATGGAGTCAATATGAAAACTAATTCACAAGTAAACTTATCGAATGGAAGATGAGGCAATTGTATTGTGATAAACCATACATGAAGGAAAATAGCAAGCTATATGCATACAGGAGATTGAAGCATATCATCATAGATTCAAGTCATTATACATAAGCAAACTACTAAATCTTAACAAAACAACAACCTAGAATTTGAAATAAGATTAGACATGTGATCATGAATTCCAAGTGATTATACAACTATAATACCAAACATAAATTAGAGGTAGTAAGAAAAAACTTACACAATAATACACATAAATAATCTCAAATTTGAAATAAGCATATTGCAACTATATATTTTACGATATCAAACTATTATTTATTACAATAGTGGTAGTGTCAAGTAAACATCTCCCAACCCTTTCTAACTCTAAAACTATCTCATTTATAGAATGAGGACTCATACAAATGATATGCCACCTTGCTAGCTTCGAATGCCCACCTCAGAGACCTATTTCAAACATGATTCCATCACTTGGAGACTTCCTAGGGATATTTCTATTTTGCAAAATTTGAATACAAAAAGGACTCTCCCTTCATTAATAGTTCAACAAATCAATTTAATAACCCTTATCAACTGCAACCAACTAATTTGTTGAGTGTACTAGAGTGCTGATGTGTCATTATGCCACATGGATGCTGAGCTGGACCTCCTCCAAGTCGAATTTTTACAATTTTTTCACAAATCTGATTAGTGAAAATTCTGAAAAATAGGTTTCAAAGATGAGTGTATAATTTCCAAACCCTGATTGCTTTGCAGAAACTGAGAGAGTTTTTTGTAGATGGGCCTGTGCTGAAGAAAAACACCTTTCATATTTCGAAAATACTTTTTCATTTGGTCTGAAATCGAACTTGAAGTTGACTGCTAAAACAATCATGTACATAAATTTTCCTAGCGAGTTTTAGTAGAGTGGGAGAAATGGATTTTCCATCAATCTTCTTGAATTCTTTGTTGTTACAACACCTTAATTATGTCATGACACCTTGAAAACATCTATATCCCCCCATAAAACATGTCAAAACTGGATTTTAAGGCAAAAAGGCACCTACAGGAATTTTCGTAGCATTTTTCTAGCTTCAAGCCTGAAGCACGCAACAAAAACTCCTAAAAAATGAAGAATTTTCAGTTTAGAAATGAACTCATATTTCTGAATTATTAATATATTTTGAAAACTTAGAGGAGGTTTTTGTAGGTCAGTATGTCTTGAACAAAAACCTCTCTTGGTTTTTTGAAAACCATCTCCAGCTGTCCAGAATCTGCATTCTAAAAACATGTATAAAACAGGAAAATTCTGCATTATGAAAGTAGGGCCAAAAGACATCTTTGAATCTCCCAATTTGTAGCACCTTTAAGAAAAGTGAAAGGTTAATTTTATTTGATATGTGCTTGACAATAACCTCTCTCAGTTTCTTAAAATACTTCTCTATTTGCCTAGAAACTGCCCTTGAAGTTGACTACTCAAAAGTCAAAAAATAGAGAAATCCTCATATTCGCTACGAAATTATTAGCTAGTTTCGTAGCGAAATTTGCCTATTTTACACTGAATTCACTACGAAAATGTGTAAAACTGGCTAGTGGCTCTTTTTTTTTTTAATTTGATGACTATGCAAGTGAACCCAAGGTGGATTATTGTGGATATGACCCTAATGACAAGACTAATGAAGTGTCTATGACCTATAGTAAACATGATTAAGTGAATTTCTCATCAAATGAATGATCTAACCTAATGAGACAAGGTGAAGCTTATGATGACCCTATCCATCAAAAATTAAGAATTTATGTGTGATAACAGTGGCTCCACTTGGGATGGTGTTCCCCTGTGGTACAACAAAGAACTAGTAGTTCCAATGCCACCTCCATTGGGCTGCTCCCATCTTCAAAATGAAAACTTGCAACCTGTTCTGACCTGTAACCTTGGCACTGAAAAAACCAGTAGCTGCTAAAAAACTGAAAGTACACATGCTGAATTTAAAACTGAAACTGACATAAATGCTTGATCTTCAAGCTTATTTATATACAAATGATCCTACTCTACTTTCTCAGCATAAAAATTGAATCAAGTGATCTCACTCTTCCCATGAAGCCAATCAAGAAGTTGAGTACTGGGTTGGAACGGACATTCCACTTCTCTGATCATAAAGCCATTCTTGAGAGATGACAAGTTGTTCCACCATCTGAATTTGTATACATAACTGAAAATCATATTGAAATTCATTCCTGTAGAAGATTCTAGCAGAGTTGCGAAAGGATCTTTGAGAGTATGCACGAATAATTCTTGTTGATCAACAAGAAAGTGTGAGTAAATATGATCCTTTGATGGTGTTCCTTGTTCAGATTCTTCAATATAACCCTTGTGACCTTTCTCAAATAAAAAAGAAAAAATCTATTGATCATTTTTTCATTTGATAGGAAGAAATACTTGGAGTACTCTTTGACACTTTCACAAGGAACTACCTCAGCATGTACCACAGAAATTTCTAAAGGTAATTCTTCATATGATTCAACAAGCATACCCATCTTATTGTCTAAAATTTTCTTTTCAAAATTTTCTTCATTTGATGTAGGCTGATGCAAGGAATGACATGAAGAATAAACTTCTTCCTTTACCTGAGGATTATAGCAATTATCTTCCAGTATTTCCTCTTGTTGTTTGAAATGATTCTCATATTCCTAATGATCAAAAGACTAACAAGTCTGCTACAACTTTTCATCAAACTCAGAGGATGTAACATGCTTTTCATAAATAAACTCCTACTGGGTTTCATTTTCATCCAAGGGAGAGGCTATCCTTTCTTCTTGGTGATGAAAGGGATTTTCATGAAGGGCCTCTAAAATTTCCTCATCCATGAACTCATCATCTTCATAACAATTCTCCAAATATTCAATAAAATTCACATAATGTTTACAGCAGTCTTTGACCAACAATAAGGAAGAATGACATTCTTTATACGTCTCATAAAATGCAACATGGAAATCAGCAAGAGAATATAATGAACCATTTGGCAGTCTTTCGTACCAAGACCATGCTTTTCCCTCTAAAGTGACCATAAACATCTTCATGAGACAATCCTCAGGGAACTGAACCTTAAGTCTGCATACATGCATATGGAATCTAACCAAATGAAGAGCAGCATTGTATTTCTTTTCATCTTTAAATATGAGAAGATCAGTTAACCATTCAACTTTTGGCATAGGATTTGGAAAACCAAGGATGTGAGATTGATTCATAGGGGCATACTTGGCATTTATTCTTGCAATGGAACTCATCTTGGAACTTGATCAAGCTATTGATCCTCATGTTGGGTTCATGTGTTTTGATAGATTGGCTAACCAACAGACAAGGAAACATCAGAACCAATATTTAAAGTTCCAGGATCTAGTCCTCCTGTTCTCAGAGAGGGATCTCTCAAATTGTTTGCAAAGATATGTCTTGTTTGCTTTTAAGTATTGATTTTTAGACTAGTTATTAAGTGCAAGTGTTTATTTGGTTTGTTTGTTTGGTTGAATTGGTACAGCAGAACATGAAAGGTCTAGGTAGTATAGATAGAAAGAAGAAGTGTTAGGTTCATTGGGCAATGGAGTCAAGAAGAGGTTTATGACAAGCTCATCAATGGATATGGGATATCAAAGGGAAAATCTAACTTGGCCACAGGATCCTTTAGTTTTGTGAATGAGATGGACATTAATGATTTGGAAAGAGAAATTGAATTCTCAACAAAGGGAACTTAAAAACATAATTTGAACAATAAATAAGTATTCGATAGACAGGGCTAACCATGAATTCTACAAACCATACTTTAAGCAAATGATAACTTCAAGACAACTTTTAAAATGAAATCTAAGATTCGGGGAACACCCTATTTCCTCAAAGACTTTATTTCAAAGGAATTAGAAAACATGAAAGATTCAATGATAACTGTAGTCAGAGAAGAGGGAAAACCTAAAAACATCTATGATTACAATTATAAAGACCTTAAAAACAATTGTTCAAGCAGGCACAAAGGGTATGATCGAAACAAACCTCCTTGGCTAACTGTAAATAATGGTACTTCAAAGGGAGACTTCAAAAATAATTTTCAAGTGGCAGCAAACAAGCAGAGAAAACCATAAATCATGCTGGAACTAACTATTTGAACTATTTGAGAAATAAATAAGCATAAGGGTTCAAGAGAATGATTAAAAACTCTAAAATTCCTTAGCAGAAGAAAACATAAAACAGTGAAGGATAAACAGGTCTAAGGTGCTTCCAGGAGTCATTTCTTAGCCTAAACTTTTCATCCTACTATAGTAAGAATTTATGAAACATAATGAAAACAGGAAAAATAGTAGACAATTCAGAATACATCACCAATAGCCAAGCTTAGGGATCCAATGATAGAGCCTTCTCAAGAACAAGCATGTCAAAACATAATCCAGCATCCAAGACTTCAATTTCTTCTTCAACTTCAATAGACTATGTATTATTTCAGAGAGTTCCAATGTTACAACTAGTGACCAACCAACCAACAACTTCTCATCTTCTTCAGAAGTATTTATAGAAGAAATGAGGAGGTGGAAGATTTCTAGGGTTTAGGTATCATTAATCCCATACTAAATGCGACTCCTAGTCTTGAAAACCATGCAAGGCATAAGGCAGGAAAGTATTCGATTTACAACTCTATTTCATTCACTCTGTTTTCTACTTTTTAGGCTTAGTGGGTGAAAATATTGACTTTAAGGCTCTTTTTATCTTTTACAATAACTTTGCTGTCAGTGTGAAATATTTGATTTTTCTTGTAATAACTGTTAGCAGTCTTTAGCCTTAATTTTATTGACTGAGATTTGATCTAGGTATTCCTTTGAGGGAGAGAGGCTGTAGGTTGAAATTTTGGTAGCTGGGGATTCAATTAGCCCCTTAGATGTGGGATCTGAGGCTTCCTATGGATTGGTATTCATTTTTGGATTAGGCCTTTGATATTCAATTTGTGCCTTGATCCTTTCAAGCTTTGATTAGGACTTTTAATCTTCAGATTATGCTTTCATCCTCTATCTTTGATGCTGATACTCTTTAATTAATTGATGTTCACTTTGTTTTGTTACTTGCAGGTGTGCAAAGGGTTTGTTAAAGAATTTGTTCAAACAGCCGATGATCATGACTTATCGACCTTTTCAAATCGCGAAATTTAAATCCCTGATCCCTTTAATTTGTATTCAAGGCTATGAGGATCATCATCCTCAGCCCATAACACTGAAATGGCTGCAAGAGGGTTTATCCCTGTAATTTTATCCAAACCTACGCAAACAAACAAAGTTATTTTAAAATTCTGCGAATGGAGGGTTTAACTGCTTTGGAAGGTTTTATGGAAGCGGTCGGAGCTGTGAGGATGAATGGATGTAGCAGTGTAAGGAGAAAAAATGTGGTGAAAAACAAAACAGGGATTTAAATTTGATTTAGGGTGCGAATTGAGAAGAAGCGGTTTCAAGAAAACCATCAGTGGTTTTCGCGCAACGTTTGTGGGGGGGGGGGTAGGTGGTATTAGCTTTTGGAACACTATTCCACTCATCGCTCGAGGCGTGGCAAATGGAAACCACTCATATCACGCGAAAGTAGCGCATTGTGGAATGGAGCCAAAAATTACGCGATATTGATTTTAAGCCGTTGGATGATCGTCGGGAGATCGGATGCTGTGGGTGGAATTTGATCAATCCAAAGATGCGTGGAGGATGTATGGTGGGACCAATTGATGCGTCAGCACCTTTGTTGCGTAGCGGATGGGTGCAATGGTGAGATCAGGTTAAGTCTCGATCGTTGGATCTTTCGAACGGACGGTCGAGATTTAAAGAGGAGATGGGAATGTTAAAAAGGGGAAGAAAGGAAGGGAAGGTGATCGAGCGGAAGGATGGGGCCCGATGGCCATTGATTTGTGTAGATCAACAGTCCATATTCATTTTAAAATTGAAATGTCGGGGAACGAAAAATAGAAGGAATGAGGGTTCGAAGATGGGGTTTTTAGTTCTTTAAGCACCCGATTGCAGGGCTTAGGCGATATGAGGTGGAGGGCTGAAAAATATAAGCCCTTAGGGGCTTAAAAACCTTATAATGCAAAAGACTATTTTTAGGCTTAAAACAGGGATTTTAAAGCCAAAATGAGGGTTCTGATAGATGAAAGAAGGGAATTTAAAACAAAATAAATGGGAGATATAAGGTTAAAAATGGTTTTTGGTGCTTTAGAAGTTAAATTAAAGGAGGAAGAGGAAGTTTGTGGAGGGGATAAATGGAAAAAGGGAGATTTCATAAGAGTGAAATGGTGAAGTGAAGGAATGGAAAATGGAGTCTTAAAAGCAGTCTTCCTCTTAGTAGACAGTAGGTACTTTAGGATTAATAGTGAAACAACAGTGAAGATTAACTCAAAGGGTAATTATTATCATAAAACTTCAAAAGATGATAATTTTTCAAAAGAAAATATCTCTTGAAGGCTGAAAGACAAAATTAGCCACCATTGGGTATGAAAAATTTTATAGGTGGCTAACAGTGGCTCCACTTGGGGAGGAAAACTGATTCTTTAGGTGTCCAGAACCTCAGCTATTGATCTCTGGCTTTTCAGTAAACCACTGCCTTCATCCATTGGGCAGCAACTTTATTTTCCTTTAGCTGACCTTTCTTTGATTTGATAATCTTTGTAGCAATCTGAATCAATGGAATTCTATCAAAACAACATCTCTACCTACCCATTGCTAATGATCCTAACATTTTTTCTTCTTTCAGAGTGCATTTGGACTAGAAATTCCTTTCATAAACATTTTATTCTTTTGAAAATAGGAAACTAATATAAGTCTAATCTTATTCCTCCATGAGTTCAGATTAAGCAGTTGAACTCATAATTTTCCCTACCTAACTACTATCTGTCAGGGTTAGATTGTCCGACAAACTTTTATTCTCTAAATTCTAAAACAGGAAATTTAAAACTCAGCCAAATTAGGATTAGACTGTCTAATTTGCTGAAATGTCTATGGGTGTATGTACAAGCTGCACATAGACTTTATTTGCAGAAAAATAGAACCAAATTATGAAGGTTTAAGATCTAAAAATAAAAAACGTCCTTTGTTATTCTCTTCAGCTCTGATTTGATCCTTTTTGAGTTGTCTTCTTACTTTCCCCTAGTTCAAGTTTTGAGCATACTGGAACTAGTTTGTTGTCTATATTTGGCTCAAGATTTAATCTAGTTAGAGCCATCCTTCTTTTGAGATTCATAGGTTCAGATATTGAATTGGTTTGAACCTTTTTTTCCTCTATCCTAATCTAACTTAATGATAAGCCAAGATTCTTCTATTTGGCTGATCTAATTCACTAACTTATCAGCAGTAAATTGAAAAAATAATTAGTCATGATTAGGCTGTATGACTAACTAGAAGTGTGTTTTTAGGAGTAGCATTTGAACTTGCACACTTTCAGACTTTGTCTCTCTTTTTTGGTATGGGGCTATACCTTTCTTGTTTTACAATATGCCCTATTTTTCTCTTTTCTATTGCTTTTTTATTTTTCTCATTTTTCTTCTTCAAAAAAAGAAAAAAAAAAAGAGCAACTAGATGCTCAAGAGCTAAGATTTATTGACATTCCTACCAACCCTAATCTAACTTGGAATATTTACATGTTTAGCTAATGAACTCTCTTTTCCAGTATAACCAATCCAGTAAATGATTCCATGATTGGTCCTTTCTCATCTCTTTGGGCAGGCTGGACAAACAGGGTCACTCCCATTCCCTTTGTTTCTTAGCAGCAGTGCTAAAAAATATTCTTGCTTCTGATAACACCTTGCTGCTAACAACCTTTATCCCTTCTTCAAATATCTTCAAGAAATGATCATAGGGATCTTTAAACAATGCCTGGTTATGAATATTTGTAAGATAGGTTTCAACCAGGGTTACCTTTTCCTCCACTGGATCAAGACTAAGATTTTCTTGAGAAAGAAAAACTTCCTCATCTTCGTTATCATCTGAACTGGAAGACTCATCATATATTGCAGCACTGTCCTCTTATAGTCCTGGTAAGCTCTGGTTTAGTGGACTATATTTTGTGAAGATATCATCATATTCCTAAGCAGGGGTATCCTTTATTACCTCAATCCTCTCAGGAGAAGGTTCTTCATCTTCGTCCTGCTCAAAAAATTCCTCTTCTTTTTCAATATCAACATTATAACTGATATATTGCTTATTTCCAATTATGTGAAAGTTATTTCTGATGGGCTGCATTGTTTGATTACTACTTTCAAGCTGATGATAATGAATTCATGACACCGATCCACTGCTGGTTGTCATGCATGATTAATTTCCATTTGGAGCTTATCATAATCATCAAATTGACAAAAAATTGGAAAATCATTAGTATAAACAATTTCACCAATCAAGCATATTGGGTTATCAGTATGTCTTTCTTTAAGTTGATCTACAAGTTTATTTTCTAGTTCAAGACAACAAGGTTCAGTAAGAATATGAGCAGAAGTGTTTTGTTCAAATGAGGTTTTGACGGTTGGTTGTTTATTTAATATCTGATCAATTTCTTCTTCTGTTAAAAGAGAAGGAATTTTCTTTTTTCTTTGGACAGAAAAACAACAGTCCTCTTTCTCTTGTATTGACTGATTTTGACGCTAGATGTCTTCTTGAGCCTCTTCTAGAGAAACATTACTTGTGTTTGCAGGAAGACCTTAAGGATTCTCTTCTTTTTCCTGATCTATCTCATTTTCAAACAACTCCTCATGATTTTCATGGCAATCACTTTGAATATAAGGTTCATGAGTTGTTTCTAGTATATTGTCAGGATGCCATTCTTCTTTAATAATCTGAAATGAGTCATAACATAAAGGCAGAGATTCTCGTTGTGTTGTCTCTTCTCCTATTCCAGATTTTGTGTTTCCTAGGTGGCCTATTGTCCCCTCAAAACACTGCTCACTTTTTACATTTTCATTTTGGTCGTAAAGTTATCTTAATAGTGCAATACAAGATAAAGGGAGGCTGCCAAGACTTTGTTGTCAACCTTCTTCATTTTTTTCTCTGCAATCTAGGTCATCATACATATTTTTCTTGTTGTTTTTGTCTTGTAGTGGTTGAGTTTGTTTTTTATAGGTAGGAGGTATGGGTTGCTCTGGATAATCAATATTTGTATCAGCCTCATACCTATCCAGTCTTCTATCAAGTATGTACATCATTTTTCCAATCATGTCCAATAATGTGTCTAGTTTAGCTTCTCTGTCTATACTTGATTCCATGTTTGCAAGTTATAAAGAGGTCACTGCATCTTTCTAACCAGTTCATAGTTTTCTTACAGTGGAGTCATTAGGCCTTTTGGGATTTTGGAGTCACCAGGTGGAAGATTTTGAGCTTTGCTGTCCACCAACAGCATGATTGGGTTTGCTCAATGCATTCCCAGGAGATTTTACAAGGACTAGTGAAGTAATAGGCCTACTGGAGGCCAGTGGAGTCGCCAGGTGGAAAATTTTTAGCTTTTTGTGAAGGTAAAATTGTTTTATGGTTCCACCACCATGTTTATTATGAAGCCAATATGAAATTTTTTTGGGTTTTTTTTGAGTTTCTATGGTTTTTTGAAAGACTAATGAGTCTATAAGAGCTTTCTAGGCAACTATGAACTCAGTTGTCCCACCGTGATCACCATTATGTTGGTGATGAGGTGGGATAACAACTCCCAGGGTATTCTTTGTCAAATTAAGGGCCTAAAGATTTTTAAGAGGTATTCAAGCAACTATATACTCAATAGGTCCCACCATGATTGCCATTATGTTGGTGTGAGTGGTGGGATAAGTCCACAGGGTGTTCTTTTAATACAGGGACTTCTGAATGTTCAGAGATGTGTATGTTTAGTACTTCTTTCAGAAGGTCCCACCGTGATCGCCATTATTTTGGGGTCTTGTGTTTTGATAGATTGGCTAACCAAAAGACAAGGAAACATTAGAACCAATATTTAGAGTTCCAGGATCTATTCCTCCTGTTCTCAGAGAGGGATCTCTCAAATTTTTTTGCAAAAATATGTCTTGTTTGCTTTTAAGTATTGATTTTAGATTAGTTATTAAGTGCAGGTGTTTTTTTGGTTGAATTGGCACAGTAGAACATGAAAGGTATAATTATTATAGATAGAAAGAAGAAGTGTCAAATTAATTGGACAATGGATTCAGGAAGAGGTTTTGACAAACTCATCAATGGATATGGGATATCAAAGGGAAAATCTAACTTGGCCACAGGATCCTTTAGTTTTGTGAATGAGATGGACATTAATGATTTGGAAAGAGAAATTGAATTCTCAACAAAGGGAACTTAAAAACATAATTTGAACAATAAAGAAGTATTTGATAGATAGGGCTAACCATGAATTCTACAAACCATACTTTAAGAAAATGATGACTTCAAGAAAAATTTTAAAATGAAATCTAAGATTTGGGGAACACCCTATTTCCTCAAAGACTTTATTTCAAAGGATTTACAAAACATGAAAGATTCACTAATAACTGTAGTCATAGAAGAGGTAACAACTAAAAACATCCATGATTACAATTATAAATACCTTTAAAACAAATTTTCAAGCAAGGACAAAGGGTATGATCGAAACATACCTCCTTGGCTAACTGTAAACAATGGTACTTCAAAGGGAGACTTAAAAAAAAAATTTCAAGTGGCAGCAGACAAGCAGGGAAAACCATAAATCATGCTGAACCAACTATTTGAACTATTTGAGAAATAAACATGCATAAGGGTTCAAGAGAATGATTAAAAACTCTAAAATGCCTTAGCATAAGAAAACATAAAACAATGAAGGATAAACAGGTCTAAGGTGCTTCCATGAGTCATTTCTTAGCCTAAACTTTTCATCCTACTGTAGTAATAATTTATGAAACATAATGAAAAGAGGAAAAACAACAGACAATTCAGAATACATCCCCAACAGCCAAGCTCAGGGATCCAATGATAGATCCTTCTCAAGAACAAGCATGTCAAAACATAATCCAGCTTCCAAGACTTCAATTTATTCTTCAACTTCAACAGACTATGTATTATTTCAGAGAGTTCCAATGTTACAACTAGTGACCAACCAACCAACAACTTCTCATCTTCTTCAGAAGTATTTATAGAAGAAATGAGGAGGTGGAAGAGTTCTATGGTTTAGGTATCATTAATCCCATACTAAATTCAACTCCTAGCCTTGAAAACCATTCAAGGCATAAGGTAGGAAAGCATTTGATTTACAACTCTCTTTCATTAACTATGTTTTCTGCTTTTTAGGCTTAGTGGGTGAAAAGATTGACTTTAAGGCTCTTTTTATCTTTTACAATAACTTTGTTGTCAGTGTGAAATATTTGATTTTTCTTGTAATAATTGTTAGCAGTCTTTAGCCTTAATGTTAGTAACTGAGATTTAATCAGGGTATTCCTTTGAGGCAGAGAGGCTGCAGGTGGCAATTTTGGTAGCTGGGATTCAATTAGCCCCTTAGATGTGGCATCCGGGGCTTCCTCTGGATTGGTCTTCATTTGTGGATTAGGCCTTTGATATTCAATTTGTGCCTTGATCCTTTCAAGATTTGATTAGTACTTTTAATCTTTGTATTATGCTTTCATCCTCTGTCTTTGATGCTGATACTCTTTAATTTATTGATTTTCACTGTGTTTTGTTGCTTGCAGGTGTGCAGAGGGTTTGTTAAATAATTTTTTTCAAACAACCGATGATCATGACTTATCGACCTTTTAAAACCATGAAATTTAAATCCCTGATCCATTTAATTTGTATTCAGGGCTATGAGGATTGTCATCCTTTGCCCATAAAATTGAAATGGCTGTGGGAGGGTTTATCCCTGTAATTTTATCCAAACCTGCATAAACAAACAAAGTTATTTTAAAATCCTGTGAATGGAGGGTTTAACTTCTTTGGAAGGTTTTATGGAAGCGGTCGGAGCTGTGAGGATGAATGGATGCAGCAATGTAAGGAGAAAATCGTGGTGAAAAATGAAACAGGGGTTTCAATTTGAATTAGGGTGCAAATTGAGAAGAAGAGGTTTCAGGAAAACCATCAGTGATTTTCGCACAACGTTTGGGGTGGTAGGTGGTATTAGATTTTGGAATGTATTGTGCGGAAGTAGTGCATTGTGGAACGGAGCCAAAAATTACGTGATATTGAGTTTAAGTCGTTGGATGATCGTTGGGAGATCGGACGGTGTGGGTGGAACATGATCAATCCAAATATGCACGGAGGATGTATGGTGGTACCAATGGATGCATCAACGCCTTTTTTGCATAGCAGATGGGTGCAATGGTGAGATCAGGTTAAGTCCCGATCGTTGGATCTTTCGAAAGGATAGTCGATATTTAAAGAGGAGACGAGAATGTTAAAAAGGGGAAGAAAGGAAGGGAAGGTGATCAGGCAGAAGGATGGGGCCCGATGGCCGTTGATCTGTGTAGATCAACGTCCATATTCATTTTAAAATTGAAATGTCGGGGAACGAAAAATAGAAGGAATGAGGGTTTGAAGATGGGGTTTTTAGTCCTTTAAGCACCCGATTGCAGGGCTTAGGCCATATGAGGTGGAGGGTTGAAAAATATAATCCCTTCGGGGCTTAAAAACCTTATAATGAGAAAGACTGTTTTTAGGCTTAAAACAGGGATTTTAAAGCCAAAATGAGGGTTCCGATAGATGAAAGAAGAGAATTTAAAACAAAATAAATGGGAGATATAAGGTTAAAAATTGGTTTTGGTGATTTAGAAGTTAAATGAAAGGAGGAAGAGGAATTTTGTGGAGGGGCTAAAAGGAAAAAAGGAGATTTCATAAGAGTGAAATGGTGAAGTGAAGGAATGGAAAATGGAGTCTTAAAAGAAGTTTTTCTCTTAGTAGACACCAGGTACTTTAGGATTAATAGTGAAACAACAGTGAATATTAACTCAAAGGGTAATTATTATCATAAGACTTCAAAAGATGATAAGTTTTCAAAGGAAACTATCTCTTGAAGGCTTAAAGAAAAAATTAGCCACCATTGGGTATGACAAAATTTATAGGTGGCTAACACCTTAAGCAATGGAGTCACCTTCCAATTGATTATTTGATGTGTGGAGTCTCCAGAGAAGAAATAGATCCAATATGTGTCTAAGTGTCTGCTGCTCTTAGACCTTAGAACTAAAACTTCGTCATTCTTCCTAGGGAAAATTTACACCTTTGTTCCCCAGCAACGGTGCCAAAATGTTATCACCAAATTGAGTTCGATTGGGATGCTACAATGGTCAAATTGGAGTAACTCTTTCAAACCACTTGCAACTGGAAATTATCCTATCCAGTCTGAGAGGGCTCTCTCAAAAGAAGAATAAATGATTTTCAATGAAGTTTAAAGTAGATGGCTAACTCTAAATTGGATTGAATGTGATGTTTTTGTATAGGTGAAAGATGTAAACCAGTTACTACTATTGGGCATGGAGTCAATATGAAAACTAAGTCACAAGTAAACTTATCTCATAGAAGTTGAGGCAATTGTATTCTTATTAAACCATACATGAAGGACAAAATAGCAAGCTATATGCATACAGGAAGTTGGAGAATTTCACCATGAATTCCAAGTGATTATACATAAGAAAACTACTAAATCTTGACAAAACAACAGCCTAGGTGTAAACAAGAAGTTGGAGCATGTGATCATGAATTCCAAGTGAGTATACAACTAGAACATTGGAGATAAATTAAAGGACTGATAGAAAAAACTTACATAAGAATACATAAAAGAATCTCAGGCCTTAAATAAGCATGTTGTGACTTTATATTTCTGATATCAAACTATTACAATAGTGGTAGTGTCAACTAAACATCTCTCCACCCTTTCTAACTCTAAAACTATCTCATTTATAAAGTGAGGACTCATCCAAATGATATGCCACCTTACTCACCTCAAATTCCCACCTCAGATACCTATTTCAAACATGATTCTATCATGTAATATTCCTAATTAGCCCAAGCTAATAGGAATATTTAAATTTTGCTTTATTTTCCATTTGTGAATAAATGACTAATGGAGGACATGCAAAACTCCTTAGATCAATGAATAAATCAATGCTCAATGTGAACAAAGCTATATCGGAGCTAGTTACATAAAATCCACTTGTGTGTGAAACAGGTTTGAGCTATTTGACTAGGTCAACAGGACCAAATTTACAACGCTGTCTAGGTTCGATGCATCTCCTAAAGGGACAACGCAGTTCTAGAAGGAGGACCACATGTGAAAAGGGTTAAGTGATTCAAGGTGGTTTAGGGTTTGGCACATCCTCATCTTATAAAAGGAAGGAGAAGGCTCAAGGAAAAGGTTTTTGTTGATAATTAGATTTTGAGCTTGCTTGAGCAACTCAAACTCTCTTGGTTGTTGTTGAGTCTCAAATCTGCATCTTTTCCATACACTTTTCTATACCTTTTTCACTCACCTGAACCTCCCAAGTTGTCAATATCATGTGCAAAAGAGCATCTAACATGGTTTTTATTTATATTTTTGTGTTTTCTATTTGATTTAGATTTTGTTCATTCAGCTGCGGAATCTTGCCACTTTCCGCAGTTGTTGCAACTTTCCGCAACTATTTTGTGAAACTCTATGCTACAGGTGTCTACAAGGAAAACGAGCCACATGGGCAGGTCAGGAATGATGTGGACATGGTTCATGTCCTATTGGTTCGAGAAAACTCATCTAAAGAAGCCGCGGTCAAAGGCGTCCACATGGAAGTCAACCATAGAGTCTCATGTTGGCAGGACTCTGTTTCGTGTCACATGAAGATTCATACGGCCGTTTCTAAGTTGCGGAGGATAAATCGACATCTGTACATGGCTCCTTAGTCGAATTCAAGCATCCATTCCTCGTAGATTTACTTTCCAACACGGCCATGATCCTAGATCCGTGGACGTAATGGTCTATGTGTTCTCCACCAGCATGAACTTTAGGAGACAATTATATTTCTTTTGTTATATATAATACGTTTGCATACGCATATAGAGTTAGTCGATGTTAGTCTCTGTTATCTTTTATTAGTCTGCTCTGTAATGTGATTACGCTGCACTTGTGCCGTAAAATCACCTTTCTGTAATGACTGCTTTTTAATATAAGAAGACTCTGTTTTCAACCGAAATTCGTATTTGAAGATCGTTTCCAAGGCTGGTGTAGAGGGCCCCTGCTCAGCTAAGGTTTTGTGCATTAGTGTATAGTTCTCATTTCATTTCTTTAAAGCTCATTGTGCCATAATCCATTCATATGTTTATACATTGCATTTGCTTCATTTCTGTTTATAAACTTCCATAATTTCCATTTCACTTCTGTCTTTCATGTTTTATGTTGTTAATCATTGATCAGTGCTCTTGTTTCAAGTTATAGATAGGCAGCCCGGGAATTTTCATAGCTTTTTGACTAATGACATGGAACTAACATTGTTCTGCTGCTAATTTTCTTTTCATAGTTTTTGTTTAATTTCAGTATTGCTTTGTTCATTTCAGTTTTGCTTATTTGCTTCAGTAGTTAAATTTAGATATATTAAGCTGCTCATAGCATCTTTAGTTGCCTCCGAAAGCCACAGCTGGACTGATGGTGAGGGATTGTATTATGAAATGTGTAGTTTAGTATTAGTTTCTTTTCTGCAAATCTAGATATATTAAGCTGCTCATAGCATCTTCAGTTGCCTCCGAAAGCCACAGCTGGACTGATGGTGAGGGATTATATTATGAAATGTGTAGTTTAGTATTAGTTTCTTTTCTGCAAATTTAGATATATTAAGCTGCTCATAGCATCTTCAGTTGCCTCTGAAAGCCACAGCTGGATTGATGGTGAGGGATTGTATTATGAAATGTGTAGTTTAGTATTAGTTTCCTTTCTGTAAAATTAGATATATTAAATTGTGCATGACATCTTCAGTTGCCTCCGAAAGCCACAGCTGGACTGATAGTGAGGGATTGAATCATGAATGTATGGTTTGATATTAGTTTACTTTCTGCAAGTTAGATATCAGTTACTCAAAGTTGTTTATGATTACTTCCGAAAATCATAGCTGGACTAATGATGAAGGATCAGAAGATAAATTGATGTAATCTGATTTAGATTTATTTTGTTACAATTTTGAATTTCCTTAAGCATAGTTTCTTTTGTGTTTAGTCAGCAGCAAGAATAGTTTGGTTTTCATGCTCAATAGTTCACTGTTTTGATTTGTTAGACTAGCAGCACCTTTTCATTTCAGTAGCACATTTTCATTTCCTTTCAAGTCTCGTCATTGTAAATTTCAAATTTCTTTTAAGGTTTCAAGTTGGTAAATCATTATAGGGGATATCATTTCCTTGAACAAACATAACCAAACTTGTTTTCATCTTAGAATTTCCATTTCACCTTAGAAAACCAAAAACGACAAAAGGTTAAGAAATAGGTTATCTTGCACATATAGTGCGCCGCACTTCATCAGCTTACGATTCCCGGATTGACAAATTAAATGCAGCAATTTAGGACACACTAAATTGACCAAACAGTTGTTTAGCTAGAGAGAGAGGAATTTCCTATTTAGAAATTCCTCCTCCTTCCTAGAGGGTCTCTTGGAGGATATTGTGCTACATTGGTCCATTAGCTGGCATTGGCCAAGCTTCACCTCCCTTGATAGTGTAAATCCTGATTAAGGCTTCACTTTTTAGAGAGCTGCAGCAAGTGGAATCAGATCTATTCAGATCTGAAGAGTATTGCATCTTCTCAGTGGGGAAATCATTTAAATCATTGGCAGGGGTGCAATAGCTATTTTGAGCTTCAGATTCTTATCTTGGCATGAGGCCAAAGTTTGCATCACTTCATCTACATAGTTAGCTTCAGAAACTGCGTTATTTTGCAGGCAAAGTGGCAGTGTTTATTTGTTAGCAGTTTGGAGGAGAGATCTCTGGTGAAAGGGTTCCTTTCCTTCACTGAGGTGATCTGTGGATTGGCCAACCAATTGATGTCCTATTTCAGATCTGATCTACTATGTGATATATACTTCATAAATTTCTGAATTTTACTGTAGATCCATGGTGTAGATCCCAGATCTATTCAGTGTCCTTCATTATTGGCTGAGATCCCCAAGGGGAATGTACTTAAAAGTCATTTTTGCATATAGATCCCATTTATATCTATCCTTTTGTACTTTGATCTATTATAGATCTGAAACTTAATGAAACAGTGCTTCATATTTTTGAAAATTACGCTATTTGGTTCACCCTCTACTTCTTGTGTCATAAAGCTTGGTTTGGAGGCCTTTTCTTCAAGTATAGATATGTATTTTCTAATATAAGATCTTTGAATCATATTCTCAGATTTTAATACTATTATGTATGCATAAAATCACCAAACTCTTCATAAAATATGCTCTCTATGATTCAGTAAATTTCTTCATACTCCAAGTCATTGGAAATCAATAATTTTAAGCCTAGTCGGGAATGGAGGATCTGTTTAACATAGAAAAGCAAATTTTTTTTGCTAAAATTCGGCATTTGAATCCCTCTTGACCTAATATAACATATCCCTGATCCATGACCCTTATTGTTATGCATATTTCTGAATACAATCATTTTAGGGTATGAAAAGTTGTTTTTCCTCATCTTTTTTAGAATAAAAGCTAAGTAAAAGTTTTTGCAGTACTTGGAATTGGTTGCTGAGTGTTTTTAAACACATTTTATGATAATTGAAGCACACATCCCTGAAAAATTCGTTTTTCAGGCATGTCTTGCTGAGCAATCCATTTTGGGAATATTACAGTGGTATCAGAGCAAGATCTTTGGCTCAGCCTGTGGCTTCAAGCCAAAGTTGTGTACAACAAGGAAGCAAGGTCAGAATGATGAATAACATGAATTACTCTCATCAATGTTCAGATCTAAGAAGGGCCTCTCCAAAGAGGTAAATCAGAAAAGAGAAAGAAGATGCACCGAGACTCCTAGAGGGTTTCAAGGAGAAGAAAGTTGCAGTGAGACCTACAGAAGGTTTCAAGAAGGAGAGGAAGACCCATGCACTTTCTACCCTCACAAATAATATGCATTTTACAGAATAAACAAGAGCATGTCTCCACCACTTTGAAGAATGATAGAAGAGGAGATCTCCCTGCTCCTTTTCCAGACCCTGGAGGGTATTGAAGAAGCTCTCAAAGAGATTGAGAGGGTGGAGACTTGTACCAGTGCTGGCACAACCTTGGAGGAGCAGCCTTCAGTAATAGAGGAAGACTACATAGTTGCAGAAGAGGCTCTTGCTTCTACATCTCACCAGGGTATGATTAAAAATCCATCTATTGTCATTTCAGCACATTGTATGAAGACATTTACATCTTTTCATGTTGCTGATTTAGAGCAACAGAGTTGCACTGTGCTGTGCCAAGGCAGTGAGGAAGAAGAGAGGAAACATTCCTCATTGGAGAATTCACATGGAAGCTTCATTCATGAAGCAATAGAGGGTGGAATGATGGATGGTAGACATCTTGAAGTGAGAAACCCTTTCTCCCTTCTAGATGACCCTTTCTCAATGAGCACACCCCTACTCAAAGAGAAACTTCTACTTGTAGAAAATCCAAGGCCCCTTTGGTTTTGGAAGGCCATGCATGAGGATAAGACCTCATGGGAAGATTTCATTGGAGGTGCTCCAGCACATCATGGAGTGCAAAGTTCTTCAACAGTTTGAGGAGGATATTTCCTTCTCACAGGAGAAGATAGTAGACGGAGGACATCTTCGAATGTATAACATCTCTCATGAATGTGTTGGAAATTTCTTGAGTCATGCACATCATGATGGGAGGTTTTTTCCAACCACCTATTTAGGTCCTCATAGGGTCAAATTGATCCTTGGGAAGATTGCATTTCAAGATCCCATGAAATGCAGGAATTTGATTTGGGATGATGGTAGCCCTCATGGGAGGAGTACCAGGATGAAGGGCGGAAGGAGTCATTCACAATTGATTGAGTGGATGTGGATGGAGAGCAAGAAGTTGGATAGCTACTTGCAGATCTATGACATTGGGCAGTAGGGGGCTTGGTTGTGTTGGTTTCTCTTGAAAGAGTTTGGTCATCACTCTCTTTCTAAGGGTATGTGGCAAAATACTTGCATCATGGGGTAGCAAAGAGTATGGGAACATTATGTTCGCATAACATTCTTCATGTCAAACACCATGTTTTCACTAAATGATTTGGATGATGGAAGTATGAGGAGGCAGAAAAAGATTTTGTTGCTTGGGATATTCTTGAGAGAGCAAGGGCAGATTTTCTCTCACAGTTTTCATGATGTTGCAGGAGTAGAAGATGGCACTATCATAGTGCAAAGGGGTTACTCCTTGGCCTTAGATGTTCAATAAGTACTTTCTTCATGGGAAGGACTTCTCATATGTAGCAACATTATGGGAGATGCCTTTGACATTCTACATGTCAAATATTGGAGCTATGTGTTGATAGGATCCTATTTGAATAGGCCAACGACATTGTCACTTTGGAGCTGGGATTTATTGATGGATTAATCCCAGGATCACTTATCATTCGATGCACTTGGTGAGAAAAGAGGAGGTGGAGAAGATGAAGTGGTAGATGGAGACATCTATTACTGTGGTGTGCTTTTCTTGACTTGGGTTTCCAAGCATGAGGAGAAGGACTTTCATGAAGCACTTGGTTCATTCCCCTTCATGGGAGTGTGCCAAACTATTATTGAGGATTTATTCATGGGTCCATGTATCTTCTTGCTTCCAACATATGGTGAGAGATTTTTCTTGCATCCTCTTACCATCTTTTGGCATTGCATTGCTCCACAAGAGGGAAAGCTATTCATTGAGCTCCATGATCTACAGTGGGCCAAATTATATGATGGAGATAGCCATTTTTTACACCATTTTTTGGTCATCTAACCTATTATCATTAGATGGACCTAAGTACACCATGTAAGACCAATTTTTACCCTAAGTAAAATTGCTTTCACTATGTGAAATAACTTAGTAAAACACCTTTATTAAGTTTTTTATGGTCTAAACAGGAAACCCCAAAAGGAAATAATAAACAAATCTATATTTTTTTATATTTCCTCAAAGAATAATTAGTTAAACATCAATTTAATTATTATTCCTGGTCATATTTAATCCCAAAACAAGGAAATTAATTGAATAAATCCTTATTTATTTGATTATTTCCTAGGAATAAGTTATTTAATCCTTATTTAAATAATATTCCTAGTTAAATTTGACTAAATCATTTATAAATAATTAAATAAATGATTATTTATTTAATTATATTTCCACCATTTCCTTAAAATAACAAATAAATCATTTATTTATTTATTATTTATAAATAAAGGAATGAACCCAAGTCAAAAATACTTTCCCCTCCAACAAATATAATAAAATATTCCTAAAAGGTGGTTCTAGAATTTGATTAATAATATTTTATTCATGCACCAAGTTCTAGACCGCCCTAATATTTTGTTATAAATAGAAGGGTTTTTCCCATTCATTAGTCACCTTTCATTGCATATTAGATCACTCTGGATCTATATTCTTGGTCTGACTTTGAGCCATTATCATTGTCACATTCTCCATCATTTGCTTTGTGAGCTCCCTTTGAGTTCTATGTTTGTCTGGGTTTTCTACACCAACAAGAGAGAGAAATTTTAGATTTGAAATGCTGAGGACTTTCAAGAACCCATCCCATTGAGGAGAACTAGAAATACCTTTCTTGTTTTCCTCTCAGGTGCCCCTTTTAATATAAAAAAATATTTCAAATATATTGTTCTTGTCTTGTCTATTGGATGCATGGAGCAACATTTCATTTTAACTGCTTAATGTCTTTTTATGCATAGATCTAGATTTGTGCAACTTTATTTGGATCAAATAACTGCAGATTTGAAGATATTGGCAGCCATAATTGTTAGTATGAATCTTTCGTATAGCGTAGTAGATGATTTGGCACAGTCTCCTGCCACCATTTCAACACTGGAACTCCTCCAGTGATTTCCTTCTCAAAAGAAGGCTCTACTATCCGACATGGGCACTATAGATCTTGATGATGACCAATTGATTGTTTTCGATGCCCGTCAGTCAGATCATCCCCCCCTTCTTGCTTCCGTAGCCTTCTAAATCCCAGTCAAAATCCGTAACGCTAACGTTTCTTGGTGTATCATTGATGAGGGGGCATCCACTTGTGTGATGTATGCTTTAGTTTGGAAACAACTCGGATCTCCTAAGTTGGCCCCTTCCATGATCACCCTTCGAGCGTGGGATGGCCATGCCTCCCACCCATTGGCCTATTTCGTAATTGTCCTATCACACTTGCAAGCAAGATATTTTGCATTGATATTGAAGTCATTTATGCCCCTCTTGACTACAACGTTCTTTTGGGGCATAGCTACACCTATGCCATGTCTGTTGTCCCATCTGCGGTCCACCGCAAGATGTTTTTCCCTCACAATGGAAAGATAGTCACCATTGACTAGTTGACATATCATGAGCCTAAATCTCACACCTCCCCTAAGTCAACCATCTCTTCTATAGCTAACAAGCAAGCTGTTGATTCCTTGACCAGTGTTTCCCCCAGCATCTATAAAGACTCCTCCTTGCTTGGAACCTTCCTGGGTCCTCCCCCTCCTCCTATCTCTGATCCCAGCTTAGCAAATTTTTGCATGATGCAATTGTCTCGGGCTGACTTTAAGCATCCCACTTCAACTAGTCAGCAACCTCAACCTCGCCTGCCACAACCCATTTCTAGCCCTTCGCCTCAGCCGGTTGAACCTCCTCCTTCTAGACCTTCTCATCCAGCTAGTACACCTGAACCTCTATACCCTCTTGGGTCGGTTCCCCCAGGTCTAAAAAATATAGGAGCTACCCCTCCTGGCCATTATCCCACTGGTCAAATACGTTTCCTTGCTCCCCCTCCTGGAGTCTATTTGGTTCCCATCATGGCAACCCTTTCCCTCCCTAATTTGACCCTAGGAATACCCATCTAGTATCTTCAGCCCCCAGCCGAAACCCCACCAAGTCACCCCAAACCATACCTTGCTTTGACTCCATTTCAACTGATTCCCTTCGCTTCTTCCATTGCTGCATTGCCCCCAACACCTCAACAAGACCATCCTCACGTTGTGACAGCTACAGGCAAGAAAAGAAAAGCTCGCAAGGGGGCACCCAAACACAAGACCACCCTGCCTGACCCCACCCATCCTCCACCCGCCAAGCCTTGTGCCTTGTGTGATGGTGTCAGTCATTCCACCCATACTTGTCTTGATTTGCCCCGTATCCAACCCATGGTTAAAGTCGTGTTCCCTGAATCTACGGTCCCTGAATCCTCTGCTTCTTCCTCGTCTGCAACCAAGAACCCGAAGACTCTTTGCACCAACAAAACCTGTGCTCTGTGTGGTGTCCATGGCCATTATTCTCACCATTTTTCTCACCTCACATATTACCAGGCCTCTTTAGAGGTCATTCACGAGTACGAGGTTGAACAAAATCAATCCGCCTCTCCTATCCTCGCGCAGTATGCGTCAGACCAACTCGAGGATCCCCCTGCTACCATTGACATTCCTCCCCCTGATGTTGAGATGTCAGAATCTGATGACCCCCTCCTATACCTATCATCATCCGCGTGACCCTCAGAGTGCATTCCCTCTGAATCCACTCCATCTATTTTTCTTGATTCCCCTTCAGCAACATTCTTGGGCTCTACATCCTTTGATCATATTTTTACTTGTTCTTTTGTCATCCCCTGTGATGATCCCTATGTGAGCCTCTCTTTTCATGCTGATGATCTAGGTAGCTTAGTAGCGTCATGTGGTTTCCCTAACCTTTTCCGTCCCACCCATAACCGAGATGATACCATCCGTATCTATGATGTCCTCTGCAGCATGAGTTCCAGCTTTTCCTCCCATAGCCCTCATACATCACCCTCTAGTCGATCTATGCATCATAGCCATCCTACCCAGACTACTCCCTCCCATAGTTGTCGTTTGATGTCTACCCTACACTCACGCTACCATCATTATTCTCCCTCCTCCCATTTCTTGTCTTGTGACACTATTTCTCCAGACCCCTCATCCACACATTATATTGGCTACGCCGATGGGGCAAGTCGCTATTCCTAGAATCTAGCTTCAGTCGCTTGGGCCATCTTTAACCCCTTGCATACCCTTGTTCTCTCTAATGGGGTCTGCATTGGTAATGCCACCAATAATTAGGCCGAATATGATGCAATACGTGGCCTCTTAGCCGATGCCCTCTCTCATCACATCCTCCATCTGCAAGTTCATTTAGATTCTCTGCTTCTTGTCCTACAACTCAATGGTGTCTATCATGTGCAAACACCTATCCTGTTTAGACGATATTTACGAGTGAAAATTTTGATACGTGCATTTAGATTCATTACTTTCAACCATGTACCTAGAATTCAAAATCACTACGTAGATAGAATTGCAAACCATGTTCTAGACTGGAATTTATCACACACAAGAAAATAACATTTCAAATCATCAACACAATGCATATATATAATATATCTCATAATAACATGTTTTTAGAGTCCATCCACTCTAAAACATATGACATGCCCATAGCATGTTACAAAAAAACAAAACTCAAAAAACTAGGGGGCACCACTTGCCCCTACATACACATTGGGGGGCACCACTTGCCCTACATCTAATCCCTCTCTAGAGGATCTCGAGCCAATGGCTCTGCCCCTGCAGCTCGTAGATCACGCACAGTCTGACCAGCCATCGCCATGCACTGCATAATCCCTCGCTACTCCGAGGGTAGCCCAATACATAGCTCTATGTACTGGTTGTGTAAATCCTACCAACCCCACTCCAAAACACCGGTCAGCAGCCCCTCACATCTACGACGAATTTCCTCCAACAGAGTAGTCATATCCTCGTTCTGTGCCTTCTTTGATCCACTAGCACTTGTAGTTCCTGCTACTGCAGGTCGTCCCATATATCCGGCCAGTTTCACCGGAGCTATATCTGCATACCAAAAGCATGAGGTTCAGTACCATCAATACTATTCACAAAATCTAACATGCACATAACAGATTAGTTACTTGTCAGTTACCATCAGGCTCCCATACTCGACCAGGTGGAAGCGGCAAGTCCGGATCTCCCCAATAACTCATCCCACTACAGGGATAGTCGTCTATGTACAATGGCATCTGATCCCAATGGGCGAAGAACTTTGGTCGAAACACCGATCCGACCGCCCCTCCTCCTCCTCTGCACAGTAGTCACCCCCACCGACGCATCCTGGGTTCTCTCGGACCCCCATCAGGAAGCTGTACACAAGGTCGCAAGGTCTGGATCTTCTCAAAAAAGAAGGAGCACAATACTGTCCCATAAGCACAATCATGGTTCACTTTCCGCTTATAAAGTGACAACTGTCGTTTCAACGACACCAACATCATCTGGGCCCACCCATAATAGGTCCCACTCAACACACTTTCTACAATCATCATCTGCCCTCCAGTGATGTGATGGAGCACCTGGCTGCCCAGGATCCGCAACACTGCTACCACCACTGCACGGGTCTCCAACCTCTCTAGATCCCCAATCGATATCCAGGTCCCTTTAACTCGGACACCTAGTCAACAATGTTGCTCTACGAAATCCATGATGTTATGCCCCCGCGGTAACACTGGTTGTGTATTTCCCACCATCCCTAATGGTGGGAGACCAGTCAGGAAATACAGATCCTAGACTGTTAGCTCAATCCTGTGCCCCCGCACTATAAAAACCTCATGATCTGGATCCCAATAACTGACAATCCGAGCAAACAAGGGCTCCCCAACTCTCATCAGAGGGTTCTCCACAAATTTCAGAACCCCAAACCTGGCCAATGCACGACGGACACCCTAATCCAATTGGATTTCTGTCCATAATGTACCTAGGTCTCTCTCTCTCCACTTGATCTGTATATCTGCCATATCTGCACAAAACCATCATCTTTGTCAGTCTACAGATAGGCAAAACTACATTCAATTACACAAAAACTGAATCTCAGCCAACAACAGCACTAAAATCACCTCCCTCTGACAGGTCACACTTTTTGGCAAAATCCTGGGACAAGTCGCACTTTTCAGGCCCAAACCTGCTTCCCAAGTCACATTTTTTGCCCCAAAAATTGTGACCCGGCCGTAATGATGAGGTAAGGGTTGTTCCTGAGATTTGGGATCCTAATCTGAACTTTTAATGCATCAAAAACATAGAGTAGGATTAGGCCTCTTACCTGCAACTGACAGATCTCGATTCCAACGGTCAGTTTTTCCACTATAATCGCCACAAGATTTAGGGTCTTCTCTCCTCTCCACATTCACCACAGCTACACAAGCTAATGAATGTATTTGGAGGGAAAATTCCATATTAGAAGAAAGACCCCTGCTTTTCCTTTCACCCGCTGCGACCAAACCGTAGCCCCGTTTGACACATCGTCTGCACCGTTGGAAAGATCTCACTGAGCACTCAAATGGGTATCTGTTAGTTTTTCATGTTTTGATACTTCACCAGGACACATTTTGTCCACGAAGGGTCTATTCACCTCTCCTCCAAATCGAATTTACTCACTTACAACACTTGTACTTGGGGCACCACTTTGCCTCCTTACTTGTCCTTGTTCGTGTTGATTTCCGTCATGAGATACCCTATTGTACTCATGTTTTTATGGTCCCCCATTGGACCTTTACTATGTGGCAGCACCATTGAGTCGCCCTTGTTTAGAGCATTCGAGTTGAGTCATCATTGCATTCATGGAGTTTATCTCGAGTCCCTTTGTATCCCGCTATAGTCCTCCATCATTCATTGCTTGGTCCCTCTCTCGTGTTTCAAATTACAGCCTTTAGTCCCATTGTCCCCTATCCCTCATGATATGGTGCCAGTCGTTTCCAAGCCATTCATTCCCTTTATGCTCTAGCAAGGGAAGTCGTCCATCCGCTACTCAGTATCCCCTATTTCATCATCATCATTAGTGTCTGTTTGTTAGTCACTCTACTATTTTCTCTCATGCCTTAGTTGGGGATCCCTTATTGCCTCACCTATGGCGGACCTCCTTCTATCGACATCAACTCATTTACTCCAGAAGACAAGTCTAGAGGGCAGTGTACCTTGGTTCCAGCTCCTTTCAGCATGACCATGATCCATATACTTGATAGTCTAGTGATGCAGTAATAGTTATTGGTGATTCCTGGGGATGTGTGATATGTCTCAACCCTCATGAGGGGGTGGCCCTACAGGTAGCCCCCCACATACCCGGATGACCTCTTCATTTCAGCCTTTGATGCAGCTCCTTCTATTTGATGATGTTGGCCTTAGCCGCTTGCAACACCTTTCTGATTTTCATGTATCAGTCAAATTTTGCGAGCCCTTCCCCATTTATAGGGTACATTTGGGTTGTATTTGTATCTCATGTACTCAGATATTATTGTATAAGTCGTGGCTGTTATCCCAGGCATAGCATTTATGTGGGATTTATCATTCTATTTTTCTGGCTCGGTTTTATGCCAGCATGTACTTTATCGTTTGGTTCCTTGTTTATTGGACATGCAATTCTTTTGTACTTTGTCTCGGTGGGCATAGGTATGCCTCCCCCACCGCCTGTAGCACAGGTACCATCTCATAAACTAGAGACTTGTTGCACCTATAAGTTTCGTCTCCTCAGGGTCTAGTCCTTCAGCACTTTAGAATACCTTACATTTCTCTCTCTGACTTCCCTCTTGCAGTCTAGTGATTGAGTTCTTACAACGTACTTCGGTCATACAATTTTCTACTAACACTCGTACGCTGGGGGGCAACCTATTACACCATTTTTTCATCATCTAACCTATTATCATTAGATGGACCTAAGTACACCATGTAAGACCAATTTTTACCCTAAGTAAAATTGCTTTCACTATGTGAAATAACTTAGTAAAACACCTTTATTAAGTTGTTTATGGTCTAAACAGGAAACCCCAAAAGGAAATAATAAACAAATCTATATTTGTTTATATTTCCTCGAAGAATAATTAGTTAAACATCAATTTAATTATTATTCCTGGTCATATTTAACCCAAAACAAGGAAATTAATTAAATAAATCCTTATTTATTTGATTATTTCCTAGGAATAAGTTATTTAATCCTTATTTAAATAATATTCCTAGTTAAATTTGACTAAATAATTTATAAATAATTAAATAAATCATTATTTATTTAATTATATATCCACCATTCCCTTAAAATAATAAATAAATCATTTATTTATTTATTATTTATAAATAAAGGAATTGACCCAAGCCAAAAATCCTTTTCCCTCCAACAAATATAATAAAATATTCCTAAAAGGTGGTTCTAGAATTTGATTAATAATATTTGATTCGTGCACCAAGTTCTAGACCGCCCTAATATTTTGTCATAAATAGAAGGGTTTTCCCGTTCATTAGTCACCTTTCATTGCATTAGATCACTCTGGATCTAAACTCTTGGTCTGACTTTGAGCCATTATCATTGTCACATTCTCCATCATTCGCTTTGTGAGCTCCCTTTGAGTTATATGTTTGTCTGGGTTTTCTACACCAACAAGAGAGAGAAATTTTAGATTTGAAATGCTGAGGACTTTCAAGAACCCATCCCATTGAGGAGAATTGGAAACACCTTTCTTGTTTTCCTCTAAGGTGCCCCTTTTAATATAAAAAATTCTTTCAAATATATTGTTCTTGTCTTGTCTATTGGATGCATGGAGCAACATTTCATTTTTACTGCTTAATGTCTTTTTATGCATAGATCTGGATTTGTGCAGCTTTATTTGGATCAACTAACTGCAAATTTGAAGATATTGACAGCCATAATTGATGTTAGGGTTATTTGTTATGCGTAGCTAAAGTGGTTTTTTTTCGACGAAAGATTCATACTAACACCATCTCTTATGTGGCCTTGGGAAAATATTTTTCTCTTACATTTATGTTCATTTGATTCATATGATTAACCATGTAACAAGAAAAAAATTGCTATGTATTCTTCTGAAGCAGCAGTTTGTAAAACTGCGCTGTGAAAACTTGGGAAACTGTCGGTACTCTCTTGCATCACATAGGACCTTTAGTATTTCCTTCATGATGATGATAATCATGTTCTCAATTTCTCATATTTCTTTTATCATGGGAGACATGATGTTGAGTGAGGCACATGGTTTGGATGTGTCCTTTTGGGAAGTGGGTTCCCACATTTTCTACAGTACATGTTCTAATGGGAACATGGGAAGAGTTGTGGCCACCATGAACAAACACTTGCTTCTCTTGGAGGTGGGCCATGTGTGTGATGGAATACCTTATGATGATACCCTTCTGTCCATCACATATGGAACATTTTGGGCTAACTAGTTTTACAACGTTGGAGGGAGGATCTTTGTAGATCTAATCTTCATGATTCCACTTGAGGGAAATATCCTTGCAGCCCAAGATCAGTTTACACTCTACACTTATCTTAAGTGGAGAGGAGAACAGTGTGGGGTAGGCTATCTTGTCTAACATGTGCAGATTTTCAGCCCACCTATTTTGCGGGAGCTCAAGGTGGAGGAACATTTTCAGGAGTTGCCATGTTGGGAGGTGACTCATTTTGTGTGGACGATTGCTTTGGGATGGAGAATCCACATGGGAATGTTGCTTCCCAATACATTTCAGATCCCATGCCTCAAGGGAGCCTCTAGGCAGCACCTTATTTCCTTCTTGAGCACTCTACTTATTCATGATGATAGTTATTCAGCTAATTTTCATGCTTGGGAGAGGCAATATGGAGATTCATTGTTGACACAACATCTCATTATTTGGGGGAGATCATCATATGTGGATGCTACAGTAGGAGGAGGGGACATCCTTTAGTTCTATCCTTGCAGTTGCTTGAGGACAAGCAACATTTGGGAGGGGAGGACTGTAATATTCCTAATTAGCCTAAGCTAATAGGAATATTTAAATTTTGATTTATATTCCATTTGTGAATAAATGACTAATGGAGGACATGTAAAACTCCTTAGATCAATGAATAAATCAATGCTCAATGTGAACAAAGCTATATCGGAGCCAGTTATATAAAATCCACTTGTGTGTGAAATAGGTTTGAGCTATTTTACTGGGTCAACAGGACCAAATCTACAATGTTGTCTAGGTTCAATGCATCTCCTAAAGGGACAATGCAGTTCTAGAAGGAGGACCACATGTGAAAAGGGTTAAGTGATTCAAGGTGGTTTAGGGTTTGGCACATCCTCATCTTATAAAAGGAAGGAGAAGGCTCAAGGAAAAATTTGTTGATGATAATTCGATTTTGAGCTTGCTTGAGCAACTCAAACTCTCTTGGTTGTTTAGCTAGAGAGAGAGGAATTTCCTGTTTAGGAACTCCTCCTCCTTCCTAGAGGGTCTGTTGGAGGAGATTGTGCTGCATTGGTCCACTATCTGGCATTTTCCAAGCTTCACCTCCCTTGACAGCATAAATCCTAATTAGGGCTTCACTATTTAGAGAGCTGCAACAAGTGGAATCAGATCTATTCAGATTTGAAGAGTTCTATTGCATATTCTCAGTGGGGAAATCATCTAAATCATTGGTAGGAGTGCAATAGTTGTTTTGAGCTTCATATTATTATCTTGGCATGAGGCAAAAGTGTGTATCACTTCATCTGCATAGTTAGCTTCATAAACTACGTTAATTTTCAGGCAGAGTGGCAGTGGTTATTTGTTAGCAGTTTGGAGGAGAGATCTCGGGTGAAAGGGTTCCTTTCCTTCACTGATGTGATCCGTGGATTGGCCAACCAATCCATGTCCTATTTCAGATCTGATCTATTTTGTGATATATATTTCAGAAATTTCTGAATTTTACTGCAGATCCATGGTGTAGATCCCAGATCTATTCAGTGTCCTTCATTATTAGCTGAGATCCCCAAGGGGAATGTACTTAAAAGTAATTTTTTCATATATATCCCATTTATATCTATCATTTTATACTCTTATCTGTTATATATATGAAAATTAATGAAACAATGCTTCATATTTCTGAAAATTATGCTGTCTGGTTCACCCTCTACTTCTTGTGTCATAAAGCTTGGTTTAGAGGCCTTATCTTCAAGTATAGATCTGTATTTTCTAATATAAGATATTTGAATCATATTCTCATGTTTTCATACTGTTATCTCTGCATAAAATCACCAAAATATTCAGAAAATACACTCTCTATGCTTCAGTAAATTTCTGCATATTCCAAGTCACAGGAAATCAGAAATTTTAAGCCTAGTCGGGAATGGAGGATCTGTTTAACATAGAAAAATGCATTTTTTTTGCTGAAATTCGGCATGTGAATCCTGATTGACCTAATATAACATATCCCAGAGCCATGACCCTTATTTGTACGCATATTTCTGAATACAGTCATTTTAGGGCATGAAAAGCTGCTTTTCCTCACCTTTTTTAGAACAAAAGCTGAGTAAAGGTTGCTGCAGTACTTGGAATTGGTTGTTGAGTGTTTTTAAACACATTTTGTGTTAGCTAAAGTATAAATCCATTAAAAATTTGTTTTTCAGGCATGTCTTGCTGAGCAATCCCTTTTGGGAATATTACATATCACTTGGAGACTTCCTAGGGATATTTCTGTTTTGCAGAGTTTGAATACAAAAATGAATCTTATTTCATTAATATTTCAACAAATAAATTTAATAAACCTTTTCAACTACAACCAACTATTTTTTTGAGTGTACTAGAGTGTTGATGTGTCCTTATGCCACGTGGATGTTGAGCTGGACCTCCTCCAAGTCAAAATTTTACATTATTTTCACAAATTTGGTTAGTGAAAATTTAGAAAAATAAGGCTTCAAAGATGAGTGTATAATTTCCAAACCCTGATGGCTATGCATAAACTAAGAGATTTTTTTGTATATGGACCTGTGCTGAAGAAAAACCTCTTTCAAAATTCCAAAATATGTTTTCATTTGGTTTGAAATTAAACGTGAAGTTGACTGCTAAAACAGTCATGTACATAAATTTTCGTAGTGAGTTTTAGTAGCGTGTGAAAAATGGCTTTTCCATCAATCTTCTTGAGTTCTTTGTTGTTCCAACACCTTCATTATGTCATGACACCTTTTAACCATCGATATCCCCCCATAAAACATGCCAAAACTTAATTTTGAAGCAAAAAGGCACCTAGAGGAATTTTTGTAGCATTTTTCTGGCTTCAAGCCTAAAGCACGCAACAAAAACTCCTAAAAAAGGCAAAATTTGCAATTTAGAAATGAACTCATATTTCTGAATTCTTAATATATTTTTCAAAACTAGAGGAGGTTTTTGTAGATAAAAATATTTTGAAGAAACACCTCTCTTTTTTTTTTTTTTAATATCATCTCCAGTTGTCCATAATCTGCATTTGAAAAACATGTATAAAACAGTAAAATTCTCTTTTATGAAAATAGGGCTGAAATACAGCCCTTTATATCCAAAGTTGTAGCACCTTTGAGAAAAATGAAAGAGGTTAATGTTATTTGATATGTGCTTGAAAATAACCTCTCTCAATTTCTTAAAATATTTCTCTGTTTTCCCACAAACCACCCTTGAAGTTGACTGCTCAAAAGCCAAAAAACAGAGAAATCCTCATATTCGCTACGAAATTATTAGCCAATTTCGTAGCGAAATCTACCTATTTTACACTGAATTCTCTATGAAAATGTGTAGAACTAGCTATTGGCTCATTTTCTTAAATTTTATGACTCTACAAGTGAACCCAATGTGGATTATTGTGGATATGACCCTAATGACAAGACTAATGAAGTGTCTATGACCTATAATAAACATAATTAAGTAAATTTCTCATCAAATGAATGATCCAACCTAATGAGACAAGGTGAAGCTTATGATGACCCTATCCATCAAAAAATTAAAAAATTATTTGTGATAACATTATCCATAAAATCTTGGGAGATGTTTCAGATATCAAGCATGAAAATCATTAAGTAAGTTTGGGAGTAATAGGGAAGCATATCTTACTTGAATAATTGGTCTAAAACTAGACATACGTGAAGATGAGGATGAAGAATATTCAGTGGTGGTGGCTGTAGAAGTAGAGGATGAATATGGGGAAGAAGGAGGTGAATATGGAGGAGTTAAAGAAGGTGGAGGACAAAGTGGAGTTGAAGATCTTTTTATGGATGTTCGAATGACCAACTTGTGAACCTCTTATTCTCCTTCTTTGTGTTCAAATAAAGGATTATAATAGAGATAAAAGAGATCTTATGTTTTTGCAGAAGTAGATGGAGCAGAGTATGAGATAGGCGATATGAAATTAGTAAGTTTGAATCCAAGTAGATGTAGATCCAAACCCTGTTCTGATGGAGGAGATTCATAAGGTGTCTTAGGTAATTTATAAGACTCCAAAGAATGAACTAACAAATCAAATTTAAAATCCACTCCTTTGGATATTAATTCATGCACTCTAGGAGGTAAATCTTCTGATTCTAGGGGAATAGGTCCAGATCTGAAAGGATCATGAACTATTGTGGTATCCTATTGCGGAATAGAATAAGGGGTTTGATGTCTTCTTCTAGAAGAAGCTTGTCTTACCAATATCTTTGGATCTGATAGAGGTAAGAAAATTTCATAATCAGAATGAGACCTGGTATGCTTTGAAGAATCCAGCTTGAGTTCAGTGAAGTCGTCAGGTGAAATTTTTTGACCTAACTAGACCTTTAATCACCCTTAAAGGAATAGGATTTATCGTTTTCCCAGGGAAAACAAACAAAATTATGTTCCCCGACAATGGAGCCAGTCTGATGTTGTACTCTGAGATAATCAGGGTCAATAAATTATGCTAGAGAATCTATAATATTTTGTTTTGTTTTAAGGTTGGAATTTTTGGATGGCCAATGCATAAAACTTTTTTGCAACAACTGTGTCTAAACCTTTAGATAACATTAATTAATAAGGCAAATGGTTTTTTTTTTATTTCACACAGTGATTTAGATTTGCAGGTGTTTAAGTAGAATATATAAGAATATATGATTATTTAAATATTCAAATTGAATGTTTTAAATGAGCATAAGTGTGAGAACTTTCAAACAATGTCTAAAAGTTTTTTTTTTTTCTAAGTTAGAGTAATCTATTAACAGTGGAAAATATAGTACATCTGGCTAAGGCCATAACAGTGCCTACGGGGAGGCAATTTTAGCTGACAGAGACTAGTTTTTGGCTGCCCTACTAGAGGGAAACCAGCCTGAGGAACCACCAACTGAAAAACCAAATGAAAAAATTCCACGCAGGGGATCGGACTGGAATGTCTTTGACTAAAAACTAGGAGCATAGACATTTTGTAGCTGTAACATTGGACCATGACAGTACTGGACCGCTGTAAATACTGAGACTGGTCATAGACAAAAATTGGTCCAAAGTTGAAGTAGACATTAAAACAACCAAACACTCCCTCAGAGAGGGCAGAGAAAAAACATAAAAGACAAGAGAAGAGGGCCGAATTACTCATCAGGAGCAACCTCCTCGATCCTGTATCCGTATTCTTCAGTTTCGTCTTGAGCATGGGAGAGGTCAGCAGTGTTGTGGACAGCTGGAGGAGTTTCTTGGACATTTGCCTGAACGCGTCCTGAGTCTTCTTGCAAAAACACCCTGGTCTCGGAAGGCTGACCCCTCGATTCCTGCTGCACCGCTTCCAAATGTGCGCTGTCAACAGGAGCATGCTCGTCTGACGGATTCTCAGGCAGGGGCTCCTCCAGGAAGACAACAGAGATGGCCACCGTTACTCTTGGTCTGTTGAGCGCACAATCAAACGAGAAGAGGGTCGTGTGGGACTGAGCAGGCAACGCATCTCCTGAAGGCGAGTCAAGCCTGTGACCTGAGCGAAGCAAGCGCCCACGGAAGAGGCGAGGGAGGCTGCCTGAGGGCGCAGAAGTATCTGACGGAGAAGAGGAAATGGATGGCATATGCCTTCTGGCCGAACGAGAAGACCCCCTCCTACACCTCATCCTCTGTCGCAGCCTTGGAATTTTTGCAACTGTTAAGGAGCTGGAACGCTAAAGCGACTGAGTGTTGACGGGGTTCGGCTCAGGTGGAGTGCCAAAAACCACTGTTGCAGACAAGCAAGAGCCTGCTATTGAAATGTGCAGACTGTCAGCGGGCTTCAAGCAACAGGTATGGCGACTGCGCTTCCCAGTGGTGGTGCGCACTCTGGCTCTGTCATGAACTGAATTACACAACGAATGCATTGGCGTAGGGTCGAGTGGCTCCATTGCATATAACACCCCGTTCCTGCAACCATCCAACCTCCGCATTGAATGACCAGGCCTGAAAATCCTATGCGAAATGTTGTTGCAGCAGTCGAGGCTGCCTCGAATATCAGCTTCTATGATGAGAATCGACTCCATATCAAACTCCATAAAGAGCATACGAGGGCATTAACTGCGATCAGGTGGGCGCAAAGGTTCCCTGAGGGAAGGCAGGTGGCCTCCCGTCCGATTTCCTGGCGTCCAATCGCTCGCATTAACGACACTTGCACCCGCATCCGGGGAACAATGTCTAAAAGTTTAACAAAATATATTTAACATTATGAAGATGCTAATAATTTATTGATGAGACAACTAAAACCCAGTTATTATCACCTAGTTATCTTCATAAAAATCAAATATATGTAGAAAACAGAATGTAATAATAAACATGAAAACTCAAAAGAGAACAAGGCTGTATGAAACAAATCCAAATTCCTTCATTTATTATTAATGATCAAAATATTGTACATTTTTGCTTACAAAATGCTTAATCAAGGGTGAAACCCTTAATAACTCATAATGAGAGATATTTATACTAGTTCTAAGACTAAGAAAATATCTTGAACTGATTACAAAAATAGTATCAAATAATAAGAAGAAGGAAAATGTTGGATGATGTGTCCCTGTTTTGAAGGAGGCTATTGATGATTGGGCCCTTGAATTGTTGTTGTGCTATCATACTGTTAGGATAAAAAAATTAATCAATTGCATTACACAATTTATCCCATTTTTCTTCACTTGGGATTTCCAAATTGACCATATTTCTAAATACTTCATCCACTTCTATGTACCTTTTGAAAGTTGGTTTGTTAAGGAACAAATATCTAATATTGTGCTTGATGGTCAAGTCAAACTCTAAGGCTTCCAGAAAGGCCTTCCCTTTTATTTTTCCTTTGATTCCTGCAAACTTAGTTTTATCCACTGCAATAATATATAATTTCTTACAATAATCTTCTAATTTGATAAACTTATAATTTAGAGCTACCAATATTGGTAGTCCTTTCTCATTTAAAACATTAAAATTTGAATGAAACCTTTGGACAACAATGTCCAAGGTTTGACACTTTATCTATAGCTGGTTAATCAAATTCTTCTTTTGTAAGACATTCTTAATATCCAAAATAGTACTTTTTCTGTCAAGAATGTTTATCTCTTCCAACTCTTCTCTTCTTTTTTAATTTAATACCTTTATCATATATGTGCCTTTTTTGGCTTGGTCTTCAAGGCTGCTTTATGGTCTTCTATTTCTGCTCTGCATCTGGTAAATTTTTTCAAGAATGATGGTGATTAGAATGTCTCCATTCTGAGCCACTACTGCTCTTTTTACAGGGTCATATCTGGCTTGAAACTAGGTAACCAGGTCAGGGAATTCATTTGTTTTTGGAAAACTAAAGAAAGGTAATAATGAATCCCAGATTTTGATTCTATATTTTTTGTCAAGGTACTTCTGTTTGAGCCAGAGGTGTAATTCTTGGAATTCAAACTTGCATTCAACATCTGTAATCTTGAAAATGGAATCTGCGAGGGGGACAAGGTCGAGATCGACTGAGGTTTTGATAGCAGTGTTTTCCTCTATATTTTGTCTCTTATTTTTCCCCTTTGGGGCCATGCTGACAGACAAAGGAAATGGAATAAGAGAGGACTATGAGTTGATTGGATAGCAGAGAGTAGGCTGATTGAATATGGTGATAGACCAATTATATTTACAGAAGAGTGTGTGCAAATAATTGTTTACCTGCAATAAATAGTAGCAAGTTAAACAAAAGTGAAAAAGAGGTGGGCTTGCATTTATTTATAGTATACAAGGTCAGGCTAATGGTTTTTTGGTAACCATAGCGGCTTTAATGTTTTTTGGAGTGGAGTTATGGTGTGATGGTTAACGTTCTGGGAGGGGAGCTGTAATGGACGAATAAGAGGCAACATATATAACAACTGGGCAATGGATATGGCAGCTGGCAGTGTTTGATTAGACAAAAGGTAACAGTCAAGGTGCGGGGTGAATAACCATTTGAAGGATGAAAAACCATTGGCGGATTTCGGAGGGCGTATCGAATGGTTTGCAGTTTTGAGTGGGGGGGGGGGGGGGTGTGAAATCTTGAGATTGTGACACGTAAGGCTTAGGCACCACCCATTAAAACTACTTTTCAGAACCCCCCCCCAACCCCACGTTAATGGGAAATGGTCGAGGCGGGTGTGAATTCTCTCCACGTCATTGATCTGGGTGGAGAGTATATCCATCGTCGAAATATATGCGCTTTTTATTAAATCTGACAAGACATTTTTGTCTCTTAGTGACTTTGGCCTAAACAAATAATATGTGCTATAATATAAAGTTTGATGTCAAATAATTCATAACTAGGATTAATCATTTTTAAAGAAGATTAACCATAATATAATGAAAATTTAAAATCTAAATGGTGCATTTAAACAATCAGCCTTTGAATTTATTCATTTTTGAAGCTAATGCATTTTATTTTTTCTTTTCCTTCCCTAACATTTTCATGCCTTCATTCTTTAGGGCATCCAACTTCTAACAATTTGTTTTATATGGATGTATAAAATGAAAAAATTCCTAAACTATTTTGATTTCTTTCTCTTTTTCATCCATATCCTAACTTAACATTTTGAATTTATTTTTGACTAATATGCTAACTTATAAAAACCAACTAATGTTACAAAAACTTCAATTTTACTTTTCTCTACTTCTTCAATATGTCCTCGTCTTTAGTTCCATCATTATATAATTCGATTTTAGCAATTTATTGTACCTCAACTACTACTGATTGAAATTTTTATGTCAATCTGTGTAAGATTAAAAAAAAAATTATTCATATTATTTCATCTTCTCTTCCACTATCACATAGTCTTCAAGAACTCTGATGATTTCCTTGATTTTTGCTACTAAATTTTCTATTGTAGTGATTGTAGCTTTTTCGTAACCACTTTCATCATTATCATATTTATGCTTTTCAATACACTCTTCAAAAAACATTACTTCTCTCTCATAAGCAAAGTCAACTTTCACTTCTAGGTTATCTTTACTTCTTCTTATTGTTGTTGTAGACACAATTTCAATTTCATCCTTGGCACATGTGTTTGTATAGTAGACTTTAGTATATTTATAATTTTCATGCTTGGATCTTGTATATCATCACTTTTTCCTTATATCATAGATTTATTTGTAGTGTTCAAGAAAATTATAGTGTACATGTCTTGTTTATGTTATTCTACTTTAGCATGGTCTTCCACGATGTCAGCTAGTATTCCTGTAATGGAAAAATCTTCTTCACGTTCCTCAACAAATTTCTCTATGACAATTGCAGTCTCGTTTTCTTGTAGATATTCCTCTTCTTTGACAAGCTCTTCCACAACATCTCTTGTTACAATGGGTGTTTCGTTATCAACCGAAACACTTTTTTTTAACAATGTTGCTACTTGTCTCATTGTACATAATTTCTAGAATTCTCCAAGCTTCTATAGATGAATTTGTTGTTGCAATCTTTGGAAGAATATTGTCATCCAAACCTTGTTGAATGAGAAATGGTGCTACTGTATCATTCTTCTTGTTAGCTATAATTTGACCCATTTTATCTTGTGTCATAGCCTCATAAGCTGCTTGACTTGGGGGTTATTCAAACGCATGCAATACAATATTCCATATATCATTTATTTGTAATCTAGCTCTCATTCTAATGGTCCAAAATTGAAAATTTCTAGCAACATGAATAGGTGGTCACAAATAAGAACCAGTGAGAAAATCTATTTTGATCATCTATTTTTCTATAGATTTTGACCTTGCTTCTATTTATTTATTTATTTGTATTTTTATTTTATTTTTATTTTTATTTTTATTTTTATTTTTATTTTTACTTTTATTTACTTTTTCTTTTCTTTTTTATTTTTTTATTTTTATTTTTTGTGTACGTTATCTTTATTTATTTATTTATTTATTATTTTTGGCTTTATATTTTATAATGACTAGTTTGTTAGTTTTCATTTGGACTATATAGCTTTTAATTTTTATTTGTTTATTTATTGTCATTCTCATTTTTGACCATTTTTAACATCTATTTTTCATAGGTTTTGACCGTTTCTTTTCTTTGCATGAGATATATGTATGGATAGTCGGATTAACCAATCTTGATTATCCTGATGATGAACTACATTCAGTAGTTCGAAACACGTTGGTTCTAAAATTTCTCATGTGATTTCCTGGAAGATTGATTTTAATATGAGAAAATACTTATTAATAGGTCAAGGTAGATAGGGAACACTAAAAAAATCCATATTGATATTTTTTCTTAGAGGAACTCAGTCACCTTCTCTTATTTCTATTTTTCTTTTTTTTTAGATATTTTCCTTAAACCACATCAAAATAATTTAATATATATATATATATATATATATATATATATATATATATATATATATATATATATATATATATATATATATATATATATATATATATATATATATATATATATATATATATATATATCGCTTTTACTTTTTGACACCTATACAAATCACCATATACTCTTTATCTCCAATAAATCAACTTCATTTTTTTTTTTACCTTTTATTGAATCTCCACTTAATTATTTTTCATTTTTCAGATTAAAATAATACCAAACTTATAAATTTACTTTTCACCATTAAATAAAACCAAATTTTAAACAAAAATTCAAACTAATAATCACTCCTCAAACTTGAAGGCAATACACATTACTCCAAATAAAATTTAAGTTACATCTTCAACTCCAAATATAATATCCATGCCTATGTTTAAACTAATGATGGTTGAACATGTTGGAAGTAATGGAGAAACCTAAACTTAGATTGTTTTTATGATGAGGATAAGTTTGAGAATCTAATCTTAGACCTCATATCATAATATCTAGGGAGTGGTTGAAACCATCTCATTAGTGTGAAAGCCTATATTTTTTAGGCTCATATGACTCAATAGTTAGTGCTTGTATGAGTGTGTGTACACACTCCACATATCTCACCTAGAGAGCCATTTAGCTAATAGTTAATATATTCAATTTTTACATGGTATCGGAGCTTCAGGTAGAAGCTTGATGATTTTTTCTCTCCTTGAGAAGAGAGTCCCACAGTCGCATTTATACACTTGTATACCGCAATTTTTTGAATGCACCTTCCAATCTAAATGAAAAACATATCGCTTGGAGAAAAAGTGTTTCTTGATGTCGGTGAGATCACCCAATGCCCTGGAGGGATCGTTGTGGATGCACGATTTCTATGGACAAATATAAACTCTTTTTCTGATCTCCTTGGTCATCCTTTCGCACAAATTCCATGGCATATTATGCCTGCACTTGTGAAGTTTCAAGTTATGGTCGCGCTGGAAGCCCTTGTTGTAGATTTCGCACACAAATCTATTGGTTGCCATGAAATTCTTAGGCGAAAAGGCTATCACTTCAACTTTCGGGTCTAGATTTCCTAGAAGGTTTCTCTTTCTTTTCACAGGGGCTTGTTGCTGCATAGAGTTTTTGCATTGGATCTCAACACAAATTCACATTCAGTGCTAGAGGTGAACGTACTGTGTGAGAGGAGATTCGAGTGCCTCATTTTTCTTGTTTTTCTGGTTGAAGAGTGTTGGAAATGCTGAGAGGGGGGGGGGGGGGGTGAATCAGTATTCCTTCAATTAGAGCATTAGTTTATCTTCAATTATTATCAATGTTTGTACAATGATAGCAGTAAACAAGAGGAACATAAATGCACATATTTTTTAAGGTGGAAACCCACTTCGGGACAAAAACCACCTAATGATTTTCTAATAATTCTTTAATATTCAACTCCAATTGAAAATAAAGCTCCAACTTCCTAGAATCTAGAAAAGAATTCTTCTCCAGCTCCCATCGGATGGACGCTCCAACACCCGAGATTCTTCAGTAGTCAACTGAACGGATGCCCCAACACCCAATGAGCTACAACTCACCCTAGCACCACCCTACCACCCTATATAAGAATAAAAGAAGAATGGACTCCTGTCCCAGGGAAAATGGTCCACTTTACAATGATATAGAATGATGTAGAAGAAGAAGATATACTAGACCATAACCCCAACTTTAACACAACCACCTAGTGATGATCCTAGACCTCCCAACGCTGCCTCTTCAACCCTTGGCAGATAGATACTAGTACAATTTATACAATAATGTATTTACAATGACTAAGAACAATGATACCTTTACAATGATTGTATGCAGTACTACCCACTTGAAGACTTCATATGATGAAATTCTTGCTATTGTTATGCACCTTGGTTACTTCTCTTGTCATGTTACTCTTTTCTACACCTTTCTTTTCTTTTCTGTCATAGAAATTCTGGTCCTTTACAATCCTTGACAACACATGATCTGGCTTTTTCTTGCCTTATAGGAGCTCAATATTGAATCTGGTGTATCTATGTTATTTCAAATCCTCAATATCTAATTTTTGGTCCTGTAGTATTACTTTGAGTCATCTTTCCAATGCCATAGGTCTGACCAAATTTGGATTCTTCAAGGGAGAGTTATACCTAATCTCTCACAATGCCCTAATTATGGGTGTTTCCAACGAGTGCTTGTACGATGTGCCGTGTCAACTGTTTCTTGTTTGTTTTTTTACGGGAATTGATGGGTGAAAATTAAATCTTTTCTCTTGTCAGTTTTGAGCATTAGTCATACTGGGAGAGAGGTTATGGCCAGCAGTTGCAAGGTCTTGTGGATGATTTAGAGACTGCAGTCTTGCTTGGATCATATCTCCAAAATATGCATTTGGTCAAAATTTGTACACGGCTTCACCTGATTTCAGCTTTGCCTCATAAACATTTCAGCTTCAGAACCTTTTTAGAAAAAAATTTAGAGCACAAATGCCACGATGACTTGTTTCAGATGGCTGAATCCCTTACCTAAGGAGGAAATGAAGATCACAATTTATAAATGCTTAATTTGAGAGAGCTTCAACAAGTGGGCATTAGGAGAGAGTTTTGGGAGCTTAGAAAATATTAATTATGACTTTTCAATGACCCATGCCCCAACTCCATGGGGTTTTAGCCCACTAACTGGGGTTACAAACTTCAAACATGAATATCTCTCAAACCGTGAAGAATTACATGGCATGCCATATACCAACGGAAACATCTCGACAAGTAGAAACCATCTAAAGAATTATTGACCCATAATATATTAATTTGGTAGGTCAAAATTCCCATGCAATATTGGGTTAGCCCCTGGTGCTGCTTGGGTTGACATCAATGACAACCGCTGATCAACAATATCCCCCTTTGGCATTGATGGCAACACAAGTACTCCCCCTGCGATCATGACACCTCTTCCTACAACATTCTCTCCCCCTTTGACATCAATGGCAAAGGGTAACTCCCCCTGAAACACAACCATCCTGCGGACCTGTACACACTTCCACTCGCGCTAACACACAACCGTCTTGCAGACATGTACACACCTCCACTCCCCCTTTATATTCTGAAAAAGGAAAATCTAATGAGAACTTCGGAGAATCCCAAGCTTTTGACGAAGATATTCAAATTCTTCACGAGATAAAGGTTTAGTGAAGATATCAACAATTTGTTCTTTTGTACAAACATACTCAAGTTTGATATTATTTTTAGCAACTTGTTCTCTAACAAAATGATATTTGATTGGAATGCGTTTTTTTTTTTAATGCATGACAGGATTCTTGGAGATGTTGATGGCACTAGTGTTGTCACAGAATATGGGAATAGGCTCACTGAATTGTACTTGAAGATCTTGCAAAGTTTGTTTCATCCAAAGGACTTGAGTACAACATGATGCTGCTGCAATGTATTCTGCTTCCGCTGTAGATAACGATATTGAAGTTTGCTTTTTGCTCAACCATGATATGAGAAAACCACCTGGATAGAATGCTGCTCCACTAGTACTCTTACAATCATCAACGCTTCCTGCCCAATCTGCATCTGTAAAGGCTTGAATAATGATATTGTTACGCTTGGGATACCACAAGCCATATTCTTCTGTGCCCTTTAGATACCGAAGAATTCTTTTGATGGCAATAATATGTGATTCTTTTGGTGACGCTTGGAATCTTGCTACTTGTCCAACTAGTTGCATAACATCTGGCCGAGAGGCTATTACATATAGAAGAATACCAATCATAGATCTATACAACTTCTGATCCACATCCTTAGATGAGTCGTCTATGCTCAATTTGCAACCTGTTACCATTAGAGTAAGGACGGGTTTGCAATCTTCCATTTTGAATTTCTTGAGCATTTCCTTGATGTACTTGGCTTGACATATAAATATTCCTTTCTCTTACTAAGATATTTGAAGCCCTAAGAAGTATGTCAGCTCACCAAGTAAAGACATCTCAAACTCACTTTGCATCTTTGTAGAAAAGTTCTTACTTAGTCGATCATCATAGCTACCAAATATTATATCATCCACATATACCTCAACAATTGTTAAATTATATTTATCTATTTGTACATAAAGATTGCTATCAACAGTACCTTTCTTGAACCCTTGTTGACATAGATATCCATCAAGACAAGAATACCATGCTCTGGGAGCCTGCTTGAGACCATATGGAGCCTTCTTTAACCTACAGACATAGTCTTATTTTTGTGATAGTAGAAAACCTTCAGGTTGTTCGATGTAAACTTCTTCTTCTAATTCTCCATTTAGAAATGCTAACTTAACATCCATTTGGTAGAATTAGATTTTTCTTGAACATGCATAGGTGAGAAACATTCGAATGGCTTCCATTCTGGCAACTAGTGCAAATGTTTCGTCGAAATCGATTCCTTCCACTTGTGCATAGCCTTTGCAAACCAATCTTGCTTTGTTTCTGGTAACCTACCCATCTTCATTCAATTTTTTCCTGAACACCCATTTAGTCCCAATTACATTTTTATCTTTTGGTCGTGGAACTAATTCCCAGGTGTTATTCTTCTCAATTTGATCCAATTCTTCATTCATAGCTGCTACCCAATGTTCATTTTGGCTGGCTTCCTCAAAACTACTAGGCTCAAAGGTTGCTAGAAATGCAACGTGAGCTTGTTGTGATGAACGAAGTTGTCGACCTTAATTTATGTCACCAATGATTTGATTTGATGGATGGTTCTTTTGAATCCACTCTTTTTTTCTCCTTGGAGGATCTTCTTGTTGTTGTTCTGGTATATCTTGATGATCATTGTTTACTTCTTCCTTGTTGATAGTTGCTTCTTGTTCTACAATTTTATTTGTGTCTTTTTTAGCCTCTGTCTCAAGTTTCAAAGATTCTAGATTCTCATCATTACTCGCTAGAACACCATCTTCATCAAATGTAACATTTATGCTCTCCACTATCTGTTTTCATCTTAGATTATAACATTTATAGGCCTTTCTTTTGCGTGAGTAACCAACAAAGATACCTTCATCAACACGTGATTCAAACTTACCTAAATTTTGATCTTCTCTTTTGATATAACATTTTCTTCTGAAGATTCTGAAATATTTTACATTAGCTGGTTTTCCCTTCCATAATTCATATGGAGTCTTGTTGCAATTATTTTTTAGAAGACTTCGGTTGATAATGAAGACTGTCGTATCAATTTCTTGAACCCATAATTTGTCATCCAATTTTGAGTCCTTCAACATCTTTCTACCCATTTCCTGTACAGTTCTATTCTTTCTTTCAGAAACTCCATTTTGCTAAGGTGTTCGTGCTATTGAAAATTTCCTTTTTATTCCATTTTCGTCACAATATTGCTGAAATAATTTTGAAGTGAATTCTCCACCATTATCTGACCTTAAAAAATTTATTTTCAATCAGTTTCATTTTCAACCAACTCCTTGTAGATCTTAAAGCACTCAAATGCTTCAAATTTTTTCTTTAGGAAACTGACGGCTGTCATCCTAGTATAGTCATCTATCATCAACATGAAATATAATTCTCCGTCTAAGCCTTTTGTTCTCACAGGACCACATAGATCAGTATGTATCAATTCAAATGGATGTGATGAAAAGTGTTCTTTTGTTTTAAACTGGAATTTTTTCTACTTGCCATGCCGACATGCCTCACATAGTGTGTTGGAAGGTTTTGAGATTTTCAACATTTCTCGTACTGCTTCCTTTTTGCTTATCCTAACAAGATTGTCAAATTTTATGTGACCCATTCGTTTGTTCCATAACCAACTTTCATCTTCTTTAGCTAGTAGACATGCTTTAGTTGCTTCATCCAGAACATATATGTCGTTTGGAGCTCGACTTGCTGTAGCCACAATTTTACCATACATGCCTTTCCTGATTTCACATTTTGTGGAGTTGAATAGCATTGTGTGTCCTTGATCACACATTTTTCCAACACTAAGCAGATTGTGATTCATGTTTTCGACCAATAGAACATTCTTGGCTATAACATCTTTGCTTCCGAGGGTGATGGTACCTAACCCTATAACATTTGAAGATCCATCATTTCCAAAGGATATGGTTCCATACTTCTTCTCTTTCAGAGATACAAATTTCCTTCTATCTCTAGTCATATGCGTTGAGCAACCACTGTCAACATACCACACATCTTTCTTTTTTTGAGCCTTGAGAGCGAGAGCACAATTATTAGTCTTCTTCTTCTTCCATGTTCGTTCATTCTGTGGCTTCGAAGATTCTTCTGGAGGATTTTCAAGTCTGCAGTCTCTGGCTATGTGTCCAAAGTTCTGACATTTGTAACATTCCATATTATTTCTTAAATGTTCAAATCTATTGATGTTTCGTTGAGCCATGGGAGGTTCATATTTGAAGGATCTCCTGAAATTGTATTGGTTCCTAGGGTACGTGCAACATTCTATGGCTTTATGACTAAATTTTCCACATGAATAACAATAGCCATGAAAAAAATGTTGTTACCTGGATGGAAATCTTCATCGAGGAATCGTCTTCCAAGGATGTGCTTGCAAATATTGTCCAATGAAGCCTTCATGTATGTCAGATCTCATAGTTTCATTGTATTTTGTTGTAGAAGGTCCTTCTTCTTCTTCTTTGTAACTGAGGCCAGTTCTGTCATTGTAAGATCATTGATTGTTGATGAGTTCTTCCAATGCCCTTGAGCTGTTGGCATAGTTTTGGACAATTTTTCCCTTCTTCACTTCCTTATGCAGCGAGACTACTTTGGCTTCTAATGCTTCCCTTTCTTGCTTGCTTTCTTCCAACTTCTTTTGAAGTGACTCTTCAATACATTTGTTTTCTTCAACCTCAATTTTGAGACCTTGAACTTGTTCTTCAAGAGTGTTGGAATGGATCTTCTCAACATTGAGATCTTTTATAAGCTTGATTGCCTCCTCATAAAATTCTTCTATGGTCAACCCTTCTTCTTCATTGTTTGATACCTCTTGTTTATTGTGCTTGGCCATAAACAATACTTTTTCATTGGCTTCTTCTTTGCTGTCACTTTCTTCATTGGATGAGGAGCTATCTTCTTTACAGAGAAAGTTCCTTTTGGATCCTTTATTTTTGCTTTCTTGTTGAATTTCTTAAAGCCTTTCTTTCCTTTTGAGTTTCCATCACTTTTGTTTGGACATTTTGCAACGAAATGCCCAACCTCACCACAACCGAAACATATTAATGGAAATTTACCTTTGAATTTTCCCTTACCATGTTTTATTTTTCTTGTAAAGTAAGCATATTATTCATCTAAAATACCTTCTCCATCATCTCCCTTTTCTTCACACTTGCAGGTGCATGTCATTTCAATTGAAGGTTGTTTGTCCTTATTGGTTTGCTTATATGCTGTAGAAATTGTTCTAGATTTGAAGTACCCTTTTCTTCGTAAATCTCATTTCTTATACTATTGAGAACTCCATGTAATTCTTCATTGTTGAGGTTTTCCATATTTACTATATTCTAAGACCGATACCTTTGGTTCGAATGAATCTCCTGGTAGCGTTCTAAGAATCTTACATTATAGTCTTCTAAATAGTGGCTCTCCCAATCCTTCCATAGTATTGGTTTTTCCTTGACGTGTTGGAGGAAGTATGCAGCAATGTTGCAATCTTCTTTCATTACGAGTTGCTCAAATTTTGCTCTATAGATTTGAAGCTTCGCTTCTTTAACATTTGAGTCACCTGCATATATATTCTCAAGCTTGTCCCACACATTTTTGGCAGTTTTGCAACCCAAAACCTTATGATAAGCAGATTCAATAAGTCCACTGATAATAATATTCTTTGCTTTTGCATCATTTACCAAATTCTTCTTACCTTGTTCATCCGTGGTTGATGTAAATCCATTTTGAACAGTGTCCCATAATTTTTAACCTTGCGCCAAGAGATAGACCTCCATTATTCATTTCTAGAGTGCATAATTATTTTCATTGAATAGAGGCACACCACTCTTGGTATGCTCCATGACATCCTTCCAGCTGTTAAACTTCTATTGAAGCAACCAAGCTCTGAAACCAATTGTTGGAAATACTGAAAGGGGGGGGGGGGTGAATCAGTATTCCTTCAATTAGAGCATTAGTTAATCTTCAATTATTATCAGTGTTTGTACAATGATAGCAGTAAACAAGAGGAACACAAATGCACACATTTTTTAAGGTGGAAACCCACTTCGGGACAAAAACCACCTAATGCTTTTCTAATAATTCTTTAATATTCAACTCCAATTGAAAATAAACCTCCAAATTCCTAGAATCTAGAAAAGCATTCTTCTCCGACTCCCACTTAGGATGGATGCTCCAATGTGATTTCTTTAGTGATCTAACTATTTGAATGGATGCCCCAACACCCAATGAGCTACAACTCACCCTAGCACCACCCTACCACCCTATAGAAGAATAAAAGAAGAATGGACTCCCGTACCAGGGAAAATGGTCCACTTTACAATGATATAGAATGTTGTAGAAGAAGAAGATATACTAGAACATAACCCAAACTTTAACACAACCACCTAATGATGATCCTAGACCTCCCAACACTGCCTCTTCAACCCTTGGCAGATAGATACTAGTACAATTTATACAATAATGTATTTACAATGACTAAGAACAACGATACCTTTACAATGATTGTATGCAGTGCCGCCCACTTGAAGACTTCATATGATGAACTTCTTGCTGCTGTTATGCACCTTGGTTTCTGCTCTTTTCATGCTACCCTCTGCTGCACCTTTCTTTGCTTTTTTGCCGTAGAAAGTCTGATCCTTTGCAACCCTTGACAACACATGATCTAGCTTTTTCTTGCCTTATAGGAGCTCGATATTGAATCTGATGTATCTCTATCATTTCAGATCCTAAATATCTGATTTTCGGTCCTGTAGTATTCCTCTAAGTCATATTTCCAATGCCATGGGTCTAAACCAATTTGGATTCTTGAAGAGAGATTTATACCCAATCTCTCACAATGCCCTAATTATGGACTGTTTCAGTAGAGCACACTTGTACAGCGTGCCACGTGTCACTGTTTCTTCATTTTTTTCTGAAATTGATAGAGAGAAAATTACAGATAGTGCACTATCTATCACTTTTTACGGCATTCCAATCCAATACTGAGAGAGAGAGTTATGACGAATTTACCAAGGTCACTTCTTTGAGATGAATTTCAGGAGCCTACAAAACCCCTTACTTCCACAGATCATATCTCCAAAAATATTGCGCAACTTGATCTGAAATTTTTACTACAGCTTCCTCAGGATTTCGGCTTCACCTCATAAAAATTTCAGCTTTTTATCCTTTGTAGAAAAAATTTAGAGCGAAAATGCCATGATGCCCTGTTTCAGATGGCTGAATCCCTTACCTAAGGAGGAAATGAAGATCACAATATATATGAATGCTTAAGTTGAGAGGGGCTTCAACAAGTGAACGTGGGAGGAATTTTAGGAGCTTAGAAAATATTAATTATGACTTTTCAATGACCCATGCCCCAACCCCATGGGGTTTTAGCCCACTAACTAGGGTACAAACTTCAAACATGAATATATCTCAAACCGTGAAGAATTACATGGTGTGCCATATATCAACGGAAACATCTCGACAAGTAGAAACCATAAAAAGAATTATTGACCCAGAATATATTAATTTGGTAGGTCAAAATTCCCATGCAATATTCGGTCAGTCCCTGGTGTTGCTTGGGTTGACATCAATGACAACCGTTGATCAACAAAGAGGTCATTGAAGGAGCTGTTGGATGGTAGAGGAGTAACACACATGAGTACCCTCATGTATCTGGGGATTTATAATCCGAGGGGTATGAGACTGTGAGGAGCTCGAAGCTCATATTTCATTGAGCTCCCTAATAACAACGAGATGGAGAGGCCAGAGTGTTGTTTGTTGAAGAAGTCGTGTTTTTTGTGAATGCATCATTTGACAGGGAGGCATTGTCGCTGGTTATTGCTTATTGATGAGCTTGCGTGGAGGTCCTGAAGGCTTATCGTTGTTTCCAGATTGAAGAGGTCATGGCAGAGATCTATGCCCATGCCACCATCACCTATTGGAAGAAGGAAGTGCGGCTACTATGTTTCTGCAAGCTTATGTACCACTTGCGATTGTTGCAAGGGTTTGCCTATGGTTCAAATCCAAGTGCTGTGATATTATGAATTAAATCGAATTTGGGATCTTATTTACTGGAAACATTTGGCTATTCTTGTAGAACTATATGCAGAGGCCAAATTCCATAGTTCAGTTGGGTGGAAAGAGTTTATTAAAAAATATAATATTAATAGATTTTTTTTGTGTTTTTTTAGAAATATGTGTCATATCAGAAATTTCTAATTACATGTATCATAATTAGATATTGATGGCGTTTCCAGCTTGTTGAGAGGTCATTTTGTTGCTCTTCGCAAGAGCCAAGGGCACTGAGACCTACTTAGCATAGAAGCCATAGTTTACAAGGTTCTACTTTTGAAGAGCTACCAAAGGGAGAAGTTTCCCTCCTACGTGGTAACGGGGTTGTTGGAGCTCGTTAGAGGACCGAGTGGATTCGAAAATAAATCTCGAAGCAAGATGAAGTGAGATAAGTTGGAATTTAATAACATGTCTATATTTTTAGATATTTTTTATTCTGATGATGATGATTTTCTCATGTGGACATTTGGAAGCATTTGCATGGGTAGTATTTTTGAGTCTGAAGAAATTTCAAAAAAACAATATGGTTTTGTCGATGACCACGAGAATCAAGAGGCACAGTCTGTTATGCACGATCTTGATATTGAAGATTCACGAGTTAATCTTTAGGAAGGATTTAAAGAGGAACAAAGAGTTGAATATCAATTGGATGAGCCACATGAAGCTGATTTCAAAGACATGGAAGAAGAAGACAAAGATGGAGAGAATTTAAATTGTGATGATCTCGTGAATATTTCTGTGTGTGCAGACGTTAGCAATAGCAACAAGGAAAAATCAACAAAGTTTCAAGAAGAATTGAAGTTTCTTAAAGCATGGCTTGAAACACCATGTCTTTATGAAATCAAGGCAGAAGTTGCATCAATAAATAATGAAGACATTATCGCTAATGTTCAGATGGTTGAAACAGGAAATAGTGAGAGGGAAAATTCTCCTATCTAGCCTGTCATAATTTTGAGAAGGGTAAGAATAAGAATTCAAGCTTTCCATCACCGGGGAAGAAATTAGGTTAAGATAAATCACTACCTCATGGCGAGGAAAGTGAAGATGAAGCCTCACCTCGGAATGAACAAGTATGGAGTCACGAGCATAAAGACCAAAATGAAAAGCTTTGTTACCAAGTATTTCCTATTTTTTATTGTAAGCCTAGCTGAGACTAGACCAGCAAGCATATGTTATTGTTCAGTACCCCTTCTCCATTAAGGAGGAGTGTTGGAAGTAATGGAGAAACCTAAACTTAGATTGTTGTTATGATGAGGATAGGTTTGAGAATATAATCTTAGACCTCATATCCTAATACCTAGGTAGTGGTTGAAACCATCTCGTTAGTGTGAAAGCCTATATATTTGAGGCTCATTTGACTCAGAAGTCAATGCTTGTATGAGTGTGTGTGTGTTAGCCCCCTAATTTTCTCTCTTTCTACCATTTTTTCCTTCCTAACTTATAACCATTTACCTCTGTTTCACCACTTTTATGGACCCTCATCTTGCACCAGTCCAAGCATGGTGACATATTTCGTATCAACCTGTATTATTCATGTTTTAATTCAATTTATCATTAATTAAATATTTATTACATGATTTATTACTTTTAAATCACTTTTTTAACTTATCAATATCTCCAATGGTTATTTGATGGTTAGAGTGCTTACCGTGACCGCTGATCTTAGTGTAGTATCGAATCTTGCACCATTTCCAGCACAACAGATCTTCGCGGCAGATCCGAACCTCCTTCATTATCGCCTTGTCTTCAGCCACAACAACACAAATGATTCAAAGGTAGCCAAGACCAATCCATGAAGGGAAAAAAGACTGGATATTAGCTACGACCGGTTTTGTTAGCTGCCTAATTTTGAAGGCCGAATGATAAATTCTGCACTTTGTTATGAATCAGTTGAACGATCTGTTTCGGCATTCGGCCAACAAATCTATATAATCTGAAGTGCAAAGAGGACCTGGAGGAGAATTTTTTAGCAGAGTTTTTAGAGAAAATTTTGATAGGCGGTAACAGGTTGTTTTGTTATCGCTTGAATCTGGGTTGGACATTGTATTAACGCATGTATTCTCCTCAATGAATTAATAAAAGGTTTTTTCCACCTCATGTTTCAGAAATTGTGTTTCTGTTTTTAAGCTGATGAATTGACTAGTTTACTGAGCATCGTTTTAACTTAAAAGGGAAACACGCTGGTTGGCTAAGGTCCGGCCAACCCAGCATGTTTACCCTATTTTTGGTTTTCTGTAATGTGTGTTTATATTTTCAAAGTGTTATTTAAATTTCAACACATGTATTCCTATCTGAGTGAAAACAGATCCATTGTGTGAAGTAGATATATTTTCTTTCCTTGCAATTTACTTTCCTGCACTTGATTTCAGATTGGGTTTCCTCCGCCTGGTACAAGAAGGAGAAACAAACCTGCACCAGTGCACGTTGGTGTGATATTTCCTTTTCCTGCAATTATATTTAATTGGTTTTCCCCCCTGGTCCAAGCAGGAGAAATAAACATGCACCAGTGCACGTTGGTGTGATGCAGCAAGCTTTCTTAGTCTACTTTTCACAATCTAATTTCTTTATTTAAATTCTTATGACATGATAAATGATTATTTCTGCATTTCTGCATTTTTTTAAGATCAGAAACATTCACTTTTATGTGTTTAATTTGATTTGATAGTAAACTATCACTTGCAATAATTGAACACTCATTTTAAGGATTAAATGCTAAGTGCAGGAAGCTATGATCCGGTGCAATAACAAGTTTCTTTCCACAAGATATGAGTGCTTTGAACCTTGAAAATTTCGAGCCCTTGCATGAAGTAAAAAGCCTTCAATAAAGACACTATGTATACCTTCTACATAAATCTCTGATCCTGCACTAGTGCAAGCACTAATGCAGGATAGATTAATGCAAGAAGGAAATATCTAAAGAAGCAGGTTTAAGGGCCCATCTAATGAGACTGCTAAAGTGTCTCTGCTAGAAGAAAACACACACCCATCAGATTAAACAACCATTAGTTGGAGTGATTGCCTTTTGTCTTTAATTCTCTCTTGCAAATGCATACTTTCTCGTTCCAATCTTAGATTATTTTTTATGGTTCAAGTTGCCTTTTTCTCTTTTTATTTGATTCTGCAATATTTCCTTTAAAAAAATTAGGGATTTACATTAGGAGGATTCATACCATCTCTGGCATTGCCTGTGCTTCATCTCTAAGTTTACGAATCCCATGGGTTGACAAATTAAGTGTTGAGGATTTTGCTTAAGTGTAATTCCTGCACCCAACATTTTGGCGCCATTACCGGGGAGGTGATTTAATTTGGTAAGAATTTTCTGATTATACAATAGAGGTAATTTTTCTTTATTTTTGCAGTGTTGTTTCTTTGAAGAAATTTTACTGGTGTTAATTGATTTCTGGCAGCATTTTTTAGAAGTTGTTTGTTGTTTTTCTTTTTTCTTCTTTCCTTTTGAAATGAATGCCTAGGAAAGGTAAGGTTTCGAAACCCACTAAGGGCTGAAAGAATTCTGAAAATAATTTTCATATTGGGTCTCCTTATGTAAGTAGGAAGCCCAATCCAATTCAAACCCATCATGCCGGAACAATCCATCTAGACTCTAGTGATAACAGCTAAGGTGTGGATCAGCCTGTTGAGAGCGGTACAAGTAAAAGGGGAACAATGGTGGACCAAGAAGATCATTTTTAAGGGACTGGTGACAACCAGGTAAGTGAAGAAAAATCCACTTTTTTGTTTTCAATTGTGGATCCTGATACTGTGGCGCAAATGAATAATATTCCACCATCATCTCTCCCTCATTTCCATGGTAAAGTTCATGAATATCCTGACTCTTTTCTATTTGAGTTTGATATTTTGTGTAGAAGTTATGATTATGCAACTGATGCTCAGAAGTTATGACTATTTCCTATTACTATCAAGGAATCAGCTCTACGCTGGTTTATGGGGTTAGGAGGAAATACTATAACCTCTTGGGATCAAATGAAGAGAGTGTTTTTGTCTAAATATCAAGAATATTGCAAAACTAGGGACATGCAGGATGAAATTTTTACAATCATACAAGATGATGATGAAATTCTTGAAGATTATCTGGAAATATTTCTGTATATTTTACAAAGGTAAAAACTTAAGCTTGATCCCAACACTATTAGAACCTTGTTCTTAAGAGGACTTACTGATAATGCTATAAATAATTTGAATCTGTTAGGACAAGGTGATATTTCTCAATAAACTTTTGATCAAATTTGTGAGTTATGCAGGGAATTTTCAAGAAATCAGTATAGATCCGGTAGAGGAACTCGAAATAGAAATAGAAAAATTGAATCTACTGATTCTATGATTATTGGACTAGAAAATAAAATGGAAAACATGAAAATCGATATAATGAACACTATTACCAAATAGTTAGACTCTTTAAAATTTAAGCAGAAACTTATGAAGTAACAAGAGTCATTATGTATTTTCTGTCCTAAATGTAGAGACAAGCATCCTCTTAAAGAATGTCCTCTTAATTTGAAAGAAACTAATAAGTGTGCTATTTTTGTAGAAGACCATATCACAGAAAAATTTCCCTCTATACCAGGACTTAAAGTTGTATTTACAGGGGGACAACCTGAAGCTTAATACTTGAATGCTATAGGAGCAAGAAGGAATTGGCCTTAGGTAGGTATAGGTATGGCTTCTGAATTTTCTCCACACCATTTTGGTTATAATTCACATGCATATTCTTATACTAACTCTCATCAGCAGTGGCAGTATGGGAATAAATATCAGCATGGGAAACCTTCTCAACCATGGCAACAAGGTTGGAGAGGGCCAACTCATTCTCCATATTCCTACCAACCACCTATATAGTCATATCCATATACGCATACACCTTATTCAATGCCTCAACTTCTGAGTCAGTCCACTCCACTGTTGCCTTTACCTCCACCCTTTCAACATTCTCAATTTCCTGCTCAACCTATGCCCAATTCTAATAATAATAAAGCAGTGAAAATGATCTATGTAACAAACCCACCTTTATCATTCGAATGCCTGTCTATTCCAGTTGGGGTTCATGATATTCAATTAAGATCGGGAAGGACTGTAACATCAGAAAATCAGAAGCAACCTATGGTGATCGTTAAAGAGAAAGGAGAAGAGGAAACTCTTAACCATTCTCCAAAAGTTGTCACTAAGAAACCCTTACCCTCTGAATCCTTTCCATCTTCTTCCAACTGGCCTCCCTTCCCGGAGAGGCTAGTAATGGAAAGAAGTGAGCCTATTTTTGAGACTAGTTTGGCATCTAAGCTTCAGAATATTTTCATTAAGATACCTTTGCTTCAAGCCATTAAAGAGATCCTGATTTGTACCAATATTATTAAGGAACTCTGTCTCAAGAAACCCAGGAGGAAGATATTGGAACCCAAAACCATTCAATTTGTTGGTAGGGCAGCAGAGTTGATAACGGGATGTGTGTCTATGGAAAAATATACTGATCTCGAAAACCCTGTTGTCTCAATTTAGATTGGTAATTTCCTTGTCTCTAATGTTCTTATAGACCTGGGGGCAGCCATTAATGTCATGACTAAGCAAACCATGGATCAACTTCGGTTATCTCATCTTCGCCCTACTCCCACTGTGCTTGAATTAGCAGATAGATCTAAAATTAAGCCAGAAGGAGTATTGGACGATGTGATCATCTCATTATATTCTTGGGAATATCTTGCTAATTTCATTGTGCTTCAGCCAAAAAAACCAGTAGGAGGACATCCCTTGATCTTGGTTCGACCATGGCTTGCTACAGTCGATGCATATATTGGATGTCGTTTCGGTGATATGTATATTTCACATGGAGATTCTAGGAAGAAAGTTACCTTATACCCCCCTGCCATATCCATTTAGGACCTTTGAGATACTTTATGGTTGGATCAAAGCAGTGATAAGGAGACTCAATCCATTTCTCTTATCCATAATTATACTGGGTCTTCACCAGAAGATGAGATTCAAGATTTCCTGAATAATCTAGATACTATGCCTAATTATGAGCCATTGAGCCAGATTTTTAGCCTATATTTTCAAGATAATCATGATTCTCATTCTTCTGTACCACTGCATTTGACCACTCCCTTGAGTACTCCCGAGACTGATACCACTCTTGTTGATATTAGCCCTGGTAAGTCCTTACATATTAGTTCAGATTTGGACTCATCTCAGTAAGAGCAGCTTGTGAATTTGTTGCAAAACCATCTTAGTTCCTTTGCTTGGGGCTATGAAGATATGAAGGGTATCCCTCCTGAAAATTGTACACATAATATTTATATTTAGGAAGGAACCCGAACTCTCCAAAAACCCCAAAGGCGAATGAATCCAACTCTAAGAGATATTGTGAAGGAAGAAGTACAGAAACTCTTGGATGTTGGTTTTATCTATCCTATTTCTGACAGTCAGTGGGTCTCTCCATTAGTGTTTGTACCTAATAAATATGGAAGATGGTTTATTTGTATTGATTATCTAGAATTTAATAAATCCACTCTTAAAGATTACTTCCCTCTCCCTTTCATTGACCAGGTGCTTGATACCCTTGCAGGAAAGAAATATTTTTCCTTTTTGGATGGCTTCAGTGGTTATAACCAGATACAGATTACACACGAAGATCAAGATAAAACTACTTTTACATGTCCATGGGGTACCTTTGCTTATAAAGTGCTCCCCTTCGGTTTATGTAATGCCCCAACTACCTTTCAAAGGGCATTCCTGGCCATTTTTGCTGATCTGGAATTTGTAGAAATTTATATGGATGACTTTTCTGTGTTTGGTGATTCTTTTCACGAAGCTCTCAAAAATCTGGAGAAAGTACTTCTTCATTTTCAAGAAGCCCATCTCAATTTTAGTGACAAGAAACATAGATTAATGTGCAAAGTGGGAGTGGTACTTGGCCATTTGATTTCTAATAAAGGTATCCAGGTTGATCTGGCAAAGATTGAAATCATTCTGCATCTTCCTGCACCCAAAACTCAAAGGGAAGTAAGAGGTTTTTTACAACATGTTAGTTTCTATAGAAGATTCATTGAAATTTTTTCAAAGATAGCTGCTCCTCTTTTCCGACTTCTAGCTAAGGATAGTGAATTTTCTTGGTCCACAACTTGCCAACAGTCTTTTGAAACATTGAAGGAAAATTTAGTACAGGCACCAATTTTGCAAGGTCCAAACTGGTCCCTGCCTTTTCACATTTCCTCTGATGCTTTAGATTTGGCTATTGGTACAACTTTAGGACAAGAGGAAAATAATAAATCCTATGCTATTTATTATATTAGTAAGAATTTGTCTTCCGTTGAATCGAATTATACAATTACAGAGAAATATTTTTTAGCTGTAATTTTTGCAATTAATAAGTTCAGGCACTATATTACAGGATATGAAGTATTTGTACATAACGATCATTCCACGATTAAATATTTGATGAACAAACCATTGACAAGTGGTAGAGTGACTAGGTGGTTACTATTTTTGCAGGAGTTTAATGTTACTATTGTTGATAGACCAGGGAAATATAATGTTGTAGCAGACTTTGTTTCTAGATTAGATAATCCTGGTGAAGAAACTCCTCTTAATGATGATTTTCCGAATGAACATATTTTTGCTATGTCTGCAGATTCTCCGTGGTTTGCTAACATTGCGAATTATTTGGTCACTAGAAAAACACCACCTCACTTGTCCGCTCGTGAAAAGTGGAATATTATTCAGAAAAGTGTTGTATATTCCTAGATTCAAGGAGATCTCTTTTACACTAGTCTAGATCTGATTATCCATAGATGTGTAAGAGAGGAGGAATTGTTTGACATATTGAAATCTAGTCATGATGAACCTTGTGGAGGCCACTTTGCTGATAAGCAGACTGCATATAAAGTATTGCGTGCTGGTTAATTTTGGCCTTCCTTGCTTAAGGATGCCAAATAGTATGTCAGGAGATGTGACAGTTGTCAACGAATGGGCTAGCCTAATCAAACCAATGAAATGCCTTTATATCCCCAAGTTATGATTGAGCCATTTGAAAAATGGGCTATTGATTTTATAGGGCCAATAAATCCAACATCCTTAAGTAAAAAGCATATTTTGGTTTGTACATATTTTGTTACAAAATGGGTAGAAGCTAAAGCTGTTTCTTTTGCTATAGAAAAATTTGTTGTTGATTTTATTTTTACTGAAATCTTTACTAGATTTGGTGTGCCTTGAGAAATTGTTTCTGACAATGGTCCACAGTTTATTTCTAATCTGGTACAAGGTGTGATGGAGAAATACAAGATCCGGCATAGGAAATCCACGCCGTATCACCCGCAAGAAAATGGCTAGGTGGCATCTACAAACAAAGTGATCGAGTCCATTCTTACAAATACAGTGAATATGCATCCGAAATATTGGGCTGAAAGATTACCAGAAGCTTTGTGGGCATACAGAACCACTTGGAGAAATAGCACGGGACATACACCATATGAGATGGTATATGGAAAATAGGTTTTGTTACCAATTGAGTTCCAGATCAAAACTTTCAGAACTGCAATTCGGCTAGGACTAGATCTCTCTAAGGCACAACAACAACGTCTTCTCCAATTAAATAAATTAGATGAATTTCGTAGAGATGTTGTTCAGCAGAACATACTAATTCAACAGCAACGCAAGAGGTGGCATGACAAATCTATTCAGAAAAATCAATTCCAACCAGGTGATCGGGTACTCCTTTATGATTCTAGATTTAAAATTTTTAAAGGGAAGTTCCATACACGTTGGATGGGACCTTATGAAGTGATTTGAGTATTCGAGAATGGAGTAGTAGAAGTTAAAACTATTGATGGACTTGTTAAATGGACATAGATTAAAGAAGTATTTTCAGCCACTTGCCAAGAAATATTTTAGACAGCAAGTCCAACAGCAATTTGGGATGGTAGTGGTGAATGGTAATACCAACCTTTTGAAGACATGAATCCTTCTTTCTCTTGAAAAACTTTAAAAATACAAAAAAAAAAAAAAAGTTAATAAAAAAGTAAAGAAAAAATATTTTCCTGTAATTGTGAAAATCAGTTCGTTGATATGATTGCAGAAGGGTCAACCTAAAAACCATCTTGCTGGCAGGAAGATCAAAAATTTTTAATAAAAAGAGAATGTTGCTTGATCTTTAGATATGCTAGCGACCACTGAGTAAAAGCAGGTTTAGCTGGACCAACCTTTATACATTGGGGTAATTAGCATGGATATTTTTGTTCAAGTAACACTTAATTCTCATTGCAGTTATTTTTCTTGCACCAGTGCATGCAAATCTTCTAGAAATTTTTTTGCCTTTCTTCATATCCCATTTCATAAAATTCCCTCAGTTTTCTTCTTTAAATCCTAGAATGATTAACCTTCCCACATTTCTCTGAATTTACCCTAACCGCTTTGTAAAAATCCCACTTTGCCTTTGAATTTTTTCCCTATCCCACTTCTATTTATCCCCTCTTGTGGTACTATTCCTGAAATCCCTGTAACAAAATTCCTTCCCATTCTGAAATTTTCCCCTTTCCCACTTCTTTGTTCCCTCATGAATTCGTTGCAAGATCTCATACACAAAGAGAAAAAAATGCTGTAAAACATCAAGAAAGGGTGAAGAAAATTTCCAGTATCAGTTGAGGAAGCCATGTTAGAAGTCTAGCCTATATTTTACTTAAATTCCCTGTTCTTTTTTCAAAAAATATGCTTGCACTAGTGCAATCATATCGTCCTATATAATAATATAAGCAGAATGGTACCAACAGAACAACATAGTAAGCGGTGTAAACAGATCGGTGCAAGCATGCACCTTGACAGAAACAGAGTACAATTTGTTCTTTTCATGAGCATATGTCATAGGAAGTGGTCATCATAAAATTTTACAAGAAGCCTTTTCACTTATTTAAGGAGTACTTGTGCTATCATATTAACTAGGAGAAAAATATTTAAAGTACAAATTGTTTTTAGTTAAGAATCATGATCATTTTTTAATAAATGCTATAGTTTTTTGAATTATGAAGGAGTGCGGAAATGTTTAACCATTGCTTGGATATAATTACCCTTTCCTCCATGACCCTAAACGTCCTTCACTTATAATGATTACCTCACCTATCCATTAAAAAAATGCCACCGCAAGTACCAATCCCGCACGATTTCAAACATGTCGCGCATCCACGGCTATTTTTGTGTAATGGATTTGTGATAAGACAGAAGGGATGGTGGATGGTTGGATCCCTATTATAAAGAGCCAAATTTTATGGTATTGCATACAATTTTTGAACTGTTCATAACTGTTAAGCAATGATGCCGCCTATTCGATGTGAACCTTCATCTCTCAGTGAGGTATATCAGACCGCTGAGTTTCGCAATAGTCTTGCACTATTGCGAGACTCAATATTTCTTTAGTTTTTGCAGAAATTTGACAGGAACGATAGTGAAGTGGCCCTACAGTTTTCAAAGAGTTTTAAAAACAACCGTGTAAAAATTTGGCCCCTGAAATTTAAGGTCACGGAAGAATCGATAGCAGCAGCGATGGGCTTGCAAAATACTGGTGTGCAGTACTTCAAAAATCAGAAGCTTGAGAGGAAGCGCTGGTAGTGTTTCATCGTTGATAAGGATATAAAGGTAGATTGGAAGAAAGGAGTTCCGTGCAGTGCCTTGCTGGGACAGTGGCGGGACCTCCTTTTTATCCTCCAGAAGTTCGTGACTTGTGAGGGAATGTACTCCCTCACCTTTGTGTATCATTTCAGGATTCTGCAACACTTCAAACCTGGTCAGCATGCCCGGTGGAGGATGGATTTCACTTATTTTTTTCTTAAGAGTTTAGAAAATATGGCCAAGAATGTGCAGGGCACACGAGCGGATAAGGCCGACAAGAAATTACATCACCACGGCCTGATCAAAATCTTGGTCCGGAAGCAGTTGGAAATTAAAGGTATGACTTGGGAGGCACTGTTAAAAAAAATTCATAAGAATATAGCTATCGGAAAGAAGACAAAGACCCCCGCCAGCACAAGTAAGGGTCCGAGTGTAAAGGGAAGTCCTTCTTGCACTAGTGCAAGAAAGAAACGACTCGGGAAATCAACAGAAGAAAAGGGCCCATATCCAAAGAAAAAGAAGACAATGGGTACACATGTCGAAGAAACTCCTCCGATGCCACCAGTACATGAACAGACCCTCGAAGAAGATGATTTGCTGTCAGTCCTTGCAGACGCAACAAAATCTGTAGAGGTCGAGGATGACACCTTGTTGGCTGATTTCGTTAAAAAATCCTGGAAAAAGAATGAAGAACCTGGTGCAGAACCACTATCCCCACAGAAAGTTGAATTCCCTCCCGCACCAGTGCAAGAGGAAGAAGTGTAAGAAGAAGAAGAGCCAGAAGAAGAAGAGGAAGATGAAGAACTGGAAGAGCAAGAAGGAGAAGAAGAAGAAGAAGAACCGGAAGAACAAGAAGAAGAAGAAGAAGAGTTTACTAAAACCCCGAGGGATACTGAGGTCCCTGAAGAAGATACAGCCCCTGTCAGGACAGAAGGGAAAGAAGACTCGGTAGCTCCTGATGCTTGGATAGTCGAGCTAGAGCTTCAAGTGCATAACTTAGAATAGCTCGTAGCTAAAGCACATGAGGAAAAAGAATAGAATAAAGAAGAATTAACGGTGGAGATCCAAAAAAATAAAGGACAAGTCAGAGTGTGGAAATACCGAGATGTGCAGTGTTTCAAACGACTTAGAAAAACGACAAAGGAACTGAAGAAAAGCAAAAAGAAGAAGTATGAAACATTGCAGGCTGATGCTAGTATGACAGAGTAGAAGTGAGCTGGAACGCTCAAAGTTTTGAAGGTTTTTTGCAAAGGTAAAGAGTTGTGTGAGGACGCACAACAACTTAGGGATGGGAGGATGTTAGCCCCCTAATTTTCTCTCTTTCTACCATTTTCCCCTTCCTAAATTATAACCATTTACCTCTGTTTCACCTCTTTTATGCACCCTCATCTTGCACCAATCCAAGCACAGTGACATATTTCGTATCAACCTTTATTCTTCATGTTTTAATTCAATTTAGCATTAATTAAATATTTATTACATGAGTTCTTACTTTTAAATCACTTTTGTAACTTTTCGATATCTCCAATGGTTATTTGATGGTTAGAGTGCTTACCGTGACTGATGATCTTAGTGCAGGATCGTATCTTGCACCATTTCCAACACAACAGATCTTTGTAGCAGATCCAAACCTCCTTGATCACCACCTTATCTTCAGCCACGACAGCACGAATGATTCAAAGGCAGATGAGACCAATCCATGAAGGGCGAAAAGACTGGAGATTAGCTACGGCCGGTTTTGTTAGTTGCCTAATTTTGAAGGCCGAATGCTAAATTCTGGATTTTGTTATGAATCAGTTGAATGATCTATTTCAGCCTTTGGCCAATAGATCTATATAATGTAAAGTGTAAATAGGACTTGGAGGAGAGTTTTTTAGCAAAGTTTTTAGAGCAAAGTTTGATAGGTGGTAACAGGTTGTTTTGTTATTGCCCAAATCTGGGCTGGACATTGTATTAATGCATGTATTCATCTCAATGAATTAATAAAAGGTTGTTTCTGCCTCATGTTTTAGAAATTGTGTTTTTGTTTTTAAGATGATGAATTGACTAGTTTACTGAGCATCGTTTTAACTCAAAAAGGAAACGCACTGGTTGGCTAGGGCCCAACAAACCCATTACGTTTACCCTATTTTCGGTTTCCTGTAATGTGTGTTTATATTTTCAAAGTGTGATTTAACTTTCAGCACGTGTATTCCTGTCTGAGTGAAAACAGATCCTTTGTGTGAAGTAGATATATTTTCTTTTCCTGCACTTGATTTCAGATTGGGTTTCCTCCGCCTGGTACAAGAATGAGAAAAAAACCTACACAAGTGCACGTTGGTGTGATATTTCCTTTTCTTGCAATTTTGTTTAATTGGTTTTTCCGCCTAGTCCAAGAAGGAGAAATGAACCTGCACCAGTGCATGTTGGTGTGATGCAACAAGATTTCTTAGTATACTTTCCGCAATCTAATTTCTTTCTTTAAATGCTTATGACAGGGTAAATGATTATTTATTTATTTCTACATTTTGTTAAGATAAAAAACATTCACTTTTATATGTGCAATTTGATTCGATAGTAAACTAGCACTTGCAATAATTGAACACTCATTTTAAGGATTAAATGCTAAGTGCAGAAAGATCTGATCCAATGCAAGAACCATTTTCTTGCCACAAGATTTGAGTGCTCTGAACCTTAAAAATTTCAAGCCCTTGCATGAAGTAAAAATCCTTCAGTAAAGACACTATTTATACCTTCTACATAAATCTTTGATCCTGCACTAGTGCAAGCACTAGTGTAGGATAGATTAATGTAAGAAGGAAATCTCTAAAGAAGCAGGTTTAAGGGCCCATCAAATGAGAATGCTAAAGTATCTCTGCTAGAGGAAAACACACACCCAGTAGATTAAACAACCATTAGTTGGAGTGATTTCCTTTTATCTTTAATTCTTTTTTTCAAATGCATACTTTCTCGTTCCAGTCTTAGATTATTTTTTATGGTTCAAGTTGCCTTTTTCTCTTTTGATTT
>CM076582.1:184429751-184548105 GCA_034641835.2 Pinus albicaulis | reverse complement strand
GATTATGCAATCTTTCCTTTAAAGAAAGTATGGATTTAGATTATGAAGGTTCATACCATATCTAGCATTACCTATGCTTCGTCTCTAAGTTTACGAATCCCCCGGGTTGACAAATTAAGTGTTGAGGAGTTTGCTTAAGTGTAATTCCTACACCCAACAGTGTGTACACTTTCCAGGTATCTCAGCTGGAGAGCCATTTAGCTAATAGTTAATTATTTAGTATTTACAAAACAAAACCTTTTTTACTATGAAAAAACCATTCTCCTTTCAACACATGTAGATAATGACTCTCATGGTCCCATGATGTCTTTTCTACAAGCAATACTTCTAAAAAAATATTTTGTCTACTATGATAAGGGTTGTAGGCCCTATTTATTAGCGAACACTATGTTTACCTCCAGTGCGACTAAGTGGTATATGGTGTCCCTACAAATTCTCCTTCGAAACCAACACTACAACTATTTTATGCAAATCTTAACTTAGACCTACTTGTAGATGATATGAAATTCAAACCTTTGGATCTTATAATGTGATATTCTCTCCACTTTGTAAAGATTCTTATAACTAATTTGATATTCAATCCTTACAATTTGTTATGCTCTCGACATAGTGAACAGGTTTATAACTTCTGTGATACCATGATATAAACAAACATGCACATATAGTGGAATGAAAGAAATGCAAAAATCGCTATGGCATAGCTCACCCTTCTCACCATTAAATAAATTTTAAAATGCATGGAGAAATTTCTAGATTTATCTAGAGTTATGATCTTCTAGAGATCTATAGAATTAATTTATTCTAAAAACACTAGTTATCTAAAAATAATTGTGACTCACAATGTGTCTCACTAGAGTTCACATCCAACTAACTATTCATTCTAGTTAACAGAGGAAATTACTATACTTTAACAAATTCCCACAACTAACATAATATAATAAACTTTTATGTAATAGATGCATATGAAATATATAAACTTATATCTATGAAAAAAAACAATCAAAACATAGACAAATTCATACTATATATCAAGATAAACAATGAGAGAAATTCAACGAATAACCTGATGTCATTATGAAATTAAAGTAATAATGAATAACGAGATATCACTTTGTGGCTCAATAAAATACAGTCCCATTCATGTCCGTAATAGTGGTCATGCCATTTGACAGTAAATTTTTTGTTGACTCTTCAACTACCAGCTTGTCTTGTTCTTGATCATAGCCTAACTTTTCAACATTGAAGTCATGGTTGTGTATTTAGAGTGGCTATTAATATCTATTAGATTTTAATTTTGGAGGAACAATTAAAAAAAATGTGTCTGGTGTATCTTTATTATTCAGTTTTAAAATATTTTATTTAATTTTAATATGTATATTTTTTATTCTTATTATTATGTTGAGTGGGTTGTTAGTTCATTTCTGAAGGTAGATTTTTCTAGAATCTAGGTCAAGGTTCTCATATCATGTTGAAGTTTTCCATTACATCAAAATATGCATGTTGTAGTAAACTTCCAAACCATTACTGTTATCTTGAGTGGGTAATTAGCCCATGTTTTCAAAATAATAAGTCCAACATAATATTCACAATTATGTAGTGCATTTCAATAAAACTCATTTATGTAACCATTGGTATAGGACTCTCACGTCATCGATTTGTATATTCCAATTATTAAATCACTATATACGATCTTGTTTATCTGGTTCCTTCTAGCCAATTGAAACATCCAACATCTATACTCCTAGACATGCCCCATATTTAGATGTTGTTTAAATATTTTTCCAAAAAGATTTGATGTTCTTAATGAAACTTCCAATTGTATATATTTTTAATGCAATGTCCAATAATATTTTAAGCAAGGATAGGTGAACTGTGTTGGATATTTAAACCCTACTTGTATTGTACATATTGATGATATTACTCATCATAAATTGATATTGAGTGGAAGTAAATCTCAACATGGATGGTTTTATAGATAGTTTGGAAGTTGTGGATCTAGGAAAGGATCCCTCATTAGTTGTTGAAGACATGAGAATGGTATTCTAGTGAGGTTATGAAAAAACTTGTGGATTTATCCATATATTTTCATGGATATTCCACTGGATAGCTCATCACAACAGATCTGATAAAATTATATTTAAAATATGAAATTATACACTATTACAGTTCTATTTCTTTTTGGATTTATAGATCTATAGAATATTTTTAATAATTAATGCACGTGAATTAAAAATTGTGTAGAAAATAAAGAAAAATGAAATAAAATCTCACATGTGCATTTGACACAAGATATGACCTAGGAAACCATTTTGGGAGAAAAAACTAGCTAGAAGGTGAGGTTGCTCTACTCTCTATCTCTGAATAGAAAATGTCTGCGAGTATGAAGAAATATGTCATGTGGCCTAAGGGATAATGCAATGCACAATTACTCTCTTTTTTCTCAATATCCTATCCCCATCGACTATTTTTTCTCAACTATGGAACCAATGCACTTTAAATAATGGAACCATTTTTCCTCCTAGTAGGTCAATTATAACAAAACCAAATATCCTATTAGTGGTTAGATTTGACTACATAAAATCTTAACCATAGTTACATTATAAAATATTATAGATTATTCTTCATCATAATAATGTGTCCAACCCCTTTTCCATGAATAAGGGAGGCTAATGTGGCATCCTCTTGAATTACAAAGGTGAAAAAAAAAGGTCAACTTCTGAGTGGCATAAATTTCATATACAGACCCTGATTGACATGATTATTGCACAGTTGGAAATGCCTTTGTGTGTAGAATAGGAAAAAAATGTGTTTCACTTAAATAAGAAAATTTGTATGCCTAAAAAAATGTCATTTGATGCCTCAAAACACTCTTGAAACATTTTAGACCCTAATTTTTCAAAATTGGGTCCCATCAATAAAAATTGTCCCAAGACCTAGTTCCTCGACTTTTTCCACTTTGAAGGCATCGATATGGATCAAAAATAATATAATAATCCAAATGGATCACACCTCCCCATTTTGGGAGGCTTTTGGTCCCAAAAATCCTCTACTGTATGAGGTGACGAAAACTTTTCCTTCGCCTTCTCTCTGTTGTACCATTTAGCTTTTCTTGTAAGTTGTCCTTTCAATCCAATATTCTAGAGGTCATCTTGCCTCTATATTGTAGTTATGGATATATTCTACAAAACTACGATATTCTGTCAAATCCACCTAAGCATCTGTTGGCAATATGATGCTGAGTGTTGTCCTTGATGGCAACCCACTTGATGAAGATGATGGCAACCTACTTAATGAAGTTGTTCTTGATGAGCTTGTGAATGATATACATCTAATGTATCTACAATCAGTATAGAAGGTGCAGAAGAAATAATTTCCAGAATGGGCCAGAACGGTGATGAAAAGTGTATGTCACAAGGAATACGCGAGTTTGTCTAGGGGAAGTCGCGTATGCACGCGGGAAATAACGTACCAAGTCACGTATGCTCAATTGCGCTCTAAATATGTAAAACCAGGGGTTACTACCATGGTATTGACCCATTGTATTGAGCGCTGGATTGTCTATTTGATCCCGTCCAGGAATACCATCGGAAGTGATGTGGTTTTGACTCATGGTATTGATGAAGGCCAAATCTATATAAGGAGAATAAAATCATTGTGCATGGGTGTGCAAGTGTCTAGGCTTTAAGGAATACTTCACTCTGAAGTATATCTGCATGGTTGAACTCTGCTCTTGATTGATAGATCTGAATCTATGATGCATCTATGAACATGGTGAAGGTTAAAGATCTCTAGATCTAGAAATGGTGAATCTCTTGGATGATCTGAAAAGAAGTGATGAAGACCTGGTGCAAATCTACTGAAGAACTTGAAGAAATCTGGGTAAGTTCATAGATTTGATCTGTTGTGCAAAGTTTATCTTTTACAGATCTATACGCAGGTTCAGTTCGTGAAAAGTGCATGTATACGCGGATCAGTTTCAACAAAGTCGCGTATGGACAGTTAGGGTTATTCTGGTAAATGCACAGATGTATACGCAGGTTCACTTCATAAAAAGCGCTTATATACGTGGGTCTGATTAAATAAAAGTGCGTATGATATCTGATCTTATGGTTGCTCAAGGTTGAATGTGTTTCTGCATATTTATTCTGAAGTTTGGGTTATCTCTGATATTTTGATTACAGTGGTTTCACTGTTCTGTTTGATGCATTGGGAAAAGGTTGTTTATTTACAAGTGAAGGGTTGTGTTGGAGCTGTTTGATCCAGTTTGAAAATTGATGAACGTGGTCTGCAATGGATCTGAGGGTTGAAACCTTCAGTCTGAACGTAGAAGCTTTCTGCCAGTAGAGGCTGGTGCTAATATCAGGCGGTAGTAGCTCCCTTCCATGTGAGGCTGGTAAACGAGAGCAGGGGGTTGTTGCTCCCTTCCAGGAGAGGCTGGTAAATGAGAGAAGGTTGTAGCCTTCTGCAGGTGGGTGCCTGCGTACTGGTATGAGTCTGCACCAGTACATGTTGTAAGAAGTTTTCTTAATAATAAAAATTGAAGACTAAGACGACGGCAGCGGTGGTTTTCTCCCGAATTGGGTTTCCACCTAAAAAACCCTGGTGTTCATGTGTGGTTGCTTATGTGTGATGATTATTCTGTTCTTCCTGCACTTGTTTACTGTTTTCTAAATATCTGATGAATGAGTAATGCAATGATCTAAGTCAAGAACTAAATGCATAATTAGATCACTGGATATACGTGAGTTCTATAAAGGATATACACATATATACGCGGGTTTTCTTCAGGAAAGTTGCGTATGGTTTTTAAGAAAGAAATATCAAAGTTTTATTGTCTGCACTAAATACTTATTCACCCCCCCCTCTCAGTATTTTTCCCAACAATTGGTATCAGAGCAGGTCCTTCTGAAAAATATTAACCACTAGAAGGAAGATCAAGCAAGATGAGCAATCAAGATGGAACATCATCTATCAAGCCTCCACTCTTTAATGGAAGCAATTTAATCTTTTGGAAAATAAGGATGAGATCCTATCTTCAGTCTATGGGAGCAGATGTATGGGCCATTGTTGAACAAGGATATCAATATCCAGCTGCAATACCAACAGATCTGACTGAAAAGAAGAATTATGAAATAAATGCAAAGGCAGTCAATGCTCTAACGGGAAGTCTAACTGAATCAGAATTTGTCAAAGTTATGCAGCTGAATACAGAAAAGGAGATATGGGACAAAATCATTCTAAGTTATGAAGGTGATGCAAAGGTAAAAAGTGCAAAACTTCAAACTCTCAGAATTGAATATGAAAATTTAAAGATGCATAGTGATGAGAATATTGCTAGTTTATTTTTACATCTTGATGATGTTGTAAATCATATGAGAAATCTGGGAGAAACAATCATGGAATCTACTTTGGTTGAAAAAAATTTAAGATCGCTAACGGAAAAATTTGAATCAAAAGTCTCTGCTCTTGAAGAAAAACAGGATCTTCAAACTCTTACTGTGGTGCAACTTCATAGAATATTGACTGCATATGAAATGAGGAGAGGAGGATTATTTGAAGTCAAAGAAGCTGTTTTTAAAGCTTCTACAAAAGGGAAATAAGTTCAAAAACTAGAAGGATCAGGATATATCTCAGAAGATGATGAGGCAAACTTTGTGAGAAGACTCCAACTAGGAACCGGAAGATTCAAAGGTAAGCTTCCTTTCAAATGTTTTGATTGTGGAAGAGTTGGTCATTATGCTGCAAAGTGTCCTTATAAATAAACATCTGCTAAAGGGAAATAAGTAGCAAGAAGGAATAAGAACCGATCTAGCACTAAGAAAATTTACTATACAAATGAAGACAGTGATGGGTTATCTGATAGTGAGGAAGAATGTGAACAAGATCTTAGACTTCTCATGGCATTTGAAAATAATTCTAGAGACGACAAGGATGCTTTAGATGACAATGATTTTCTTGATCAAAACAATCAACTCAAAATATGCTTGGAAGAAAGTAAAATAATCATAGAAACTCTAAAAAGGCAGAATGAAGAAGCAAAGAAACACAATGAGAAATTAGAATGTGAAGTAGTAAGTCTAAGAAAAGAACTTAAGAAAGTAAAGACTCTGAATCTTAGATTTGCTAAAGGATCTGAAACCTTAGATGAGATTATCAAGGTTCAACGTTCTCCTCTTATAAAGACAGGTCTTGGATATACCGGAGAATCTTCTCAGGCTTCAACACCAAATTATCTAAAAGCAGCTACAACTGTTTTACTACATTCAGCCACTCAGCAAGGGAATAAAGAATCTTTACAGGTAAAGCATGATCATCGCAATTCAAGGAAAACTAATAGGGATATCTCTCAAAGAAGCAACAATTAACAAGTTAATTCAAATAGAAGATTTCATGATCGCAGAAATTTCTACTTCAATGGTCAATGTTTCTCATGTCACAATTTTGGTCATAAAGTTGTTCAATGTGTTGCATATAAAACCATCATGACAAGAGAAGCAAGAAAGAAAAGGATGGATACTGAACCAAAGAAGAACACCTATAACAACTTTTCTCCTCTTCAAAATGAAGTTGAATGTGCTTATTGCAATAACTTTGGCCATGAAGAATCTAAATGCAGGAGCAAAGTCCAGCCAAAAAAGCATTTTCCTTCAAGTTCCAAAGTATGGAAAAAGAAGGAATTACAGGTTGAAAATTATGGGATAGCGTTATTTGCAGAAGGTGAAGAAAATCAATGGTACATTGATAGTGGATGCTCAAGACACATGACAGGTGACAAAAGCAAACTTCTTGCATATAATGCTCTAGAAAAAGAAAATAAAGTTACATTTGGAAATGATACTCCTGCTATAATTAAAGGAAAAGGGTCCGTGTTTCTAAAAGAAAAGGTGAAGGATAATGATGTCATGTATGTGGATGGATTAAGGCATAACCTGTTAAGTGTAAGTCAAATTTGTGATCAAGGAACTGAAGTTGTCTTTAGTTCAAAAGAATGTGTGGTTCGTGATCTTGATACAGGTAAAACTATTATAAAAGGGAAAAGAACTCCAAGCAACCTGTATGTATTGAATAACTGCAAAGATCAATGTTACTTGAGCAAATCTTCAGAAAATTGGCTATGGCATAGAAGGCTGGGGCATCTGAGCTTTTCTCAAATCAACAAATCAAGCAGACTTCAAGTTGTTCGTGGTCTTCCCAATATTACTCTACCAGAGAGTATCATATGCAAATCTTGCCAATTCGGTAAGCAGACCAGAGTTCAATTTAATGCCAAAGAAGGATCATCAAGTAAGCCTCTTGAACTCATTCATAATGACATATGTGGACCTATGAGGAAAAATTCACCACGTGGGGAAGAATACTATATCTTATTTATTGATGATTTCTCTAGAATGTGTTGGATCGGGTTGATTAAACACAAAGATGAAGCATTTGAAAAATTTCAGATCTTCAAAGCATTGGTGGAAAATGAATTAGATCTAAAAATCAAGTGTCTTAGATCTGATCAAGGAGGAGAATATACTTCAAATGAATTCCTTGAATTTTGTGAAAAACATGGCATAAAAAGACAGTTCTCTGTAGCTGGCACTCCACAACAAAATGGCGTAGAAGAAAGAATGAATAGAACAATTCAAAAAATGGCTAGAGCTATGCTTGATGATTCAGGAACTCCTGACATGTTCTGGGGAGAAGCAGCAAATACAGCAGCAAACATTCTCAACAAGGCACATGTTCGGGTAAATAGTGACAAAACTCCATATGAACTCTGGTACGGTAATTCTCCCTCTGTGAAGCATTTTAGAGTTTTTGGAAGTAAATGCTTTATCAAAAATAATGATGAAAAGCTTGGCAAGTTTGAACCTAGATTAGATGAAGGGATACTTCTTGGTTACTCATCTACAAGCAGAGCATACAAATGTTACAATAAAAGGCTTCGAAAGATTGTTGAATGTATTGATGTTATTATTGATGAGTCTCCTGCAGCTCCTAAAGAAGAAAAACAAACAACAGAAGAAGATGATGGTGATTTTTGTCCTTCTACATCAAATAGAAATGATATAGACAGTGGATCCAATGAAGAACCTGAAGATGATTTATCTGAAAAAGCTCCATCTAGATATGTTCAAAAGAATCATCCTGAATCTCAAATTTTGGGAGACAAGGAATCAGGTGTACAAACAAGGAGGACTCTTGTGGGATATTCTAGCTATCTGGCATTTTTATCCACAATTGAACCACACAATGTCAATCAAGCTAGAAAAGATGAATGTTGGATTCAAGCCATGAATGAAGAGCTTGATCAAATTGAAAAGAATCAAACATGGGATTTGGTACCAAGACCACATGATAAAAATGTCATTGGAACTAAATGGATATTCAAGAGCAAGTTAAATGAGAATGGGGATGTTATAAGAAACAAAGGTAGACTGGTTTGCAAGGGGTATACTCAACAAGAAGGTATAGACTTTGAAGAAACTTTTGCTCCTGTAGCTAGACTTGAAGCCATAAGAATGTTTCTTGATTTTTCAAGTTTTCAACAAATCAAAGTTTATCAAATGGATGTTAAATCTGCTTTTCTCAATGGTGATCTAGAAGAAGAAGTGTATATAGAACAACCGGAAGGATTCATTTTTGGAAATGATAAAAATCTTGTTTGTAAACTTAAAAAGGCTCTATATGGTCTCAAACAAGCTCCCAGGGCATGGTATTATCGTCTTGACAAATATCTTCATCAAAAAGGATTTTCAAAGGGGTCTGCTGATAGAAACTTATACACAAAAGTTGAAAATGATAAACTATTGATTGTGGTTGTATATGTTGATGATATCTTTTTTGGGAGTAATGAAGAATCTATGAGTCAGAAATTTGCTTTTGTCATGCAGCAAGAATTTGAAATGTCCTTACTTGGAGAACTAACATTCTTTCTTGGCTTGCAAGTGCACCAAACTACAGATGGTATATTCTTATCACAAGAAAAATATCTTAAGCAAATTCTGAAGAAGTATGGCATTGAAGAATGCAAACCTAAAAGTACACCAATGATAACCGGATGTAATCTCAGTTCTCATGATGATTCTCCCACGGTGAATCAGCCAGAATACAGATCAATGATAGGAAGCCCACTTTATCTCACTAGGACTAGACCCGACATTATGCATGCAGTTGGGAATGTTGGACGATTCCAAGCTAATCCAAAAGAGTCTCACCTTCAGGCTGTCAAAATAATATTCAAATATCTGCAAGGAACTCAAGACTTTGGACTATGGTATCCAAAGAATGTTGATCTTAATCTTCATGCTTACACTAATGCAGATTGGGCTGGAAATGTTGATGATCGGAAAAGCACTAGTGGTGGTGCATTCTATATGGGACCACAGTTAGTATCTTGGTTCAGCAAGAAGCAAAATTCTATTGCCTTATCTACAGCAGAAGCAGAATATGTGGCTGCCGCATCTTGTTGCACTCAACTCCTTTGGATGATGCAAACCTTACAAGATTTTCAAATCAAATTTACATCTCCTATCTCCATTATGTGTGATAACACAAGTGCCATCAGTATCTCAAAGAATCTGGTTATGCATTCGAATACCAAGCACATTCCCATCAAGTATCACTTCTTACGTGAACAAGTGCCTGAACAAAAGGTGAAGTTGGAGTATGTTCCCTCCAAATAACAAGTTGCTAATATCTTTACCAAACCTCTGCCCAGGGAAGCATTCGAATATCTAAGACAGAAGCTGGAAGTAGTCTCTGCCAGTCAGAAGAACAAATCTGCCTAAATTCAGAAGATTAAATTGGATACACGGGTTTCCTAAACGGCAGTCGTGTATATATGCGAGTTCATACACAAAAAACCGCGTATGGTTGATTGCTGACAAATTTTTTGGGTCAGCATTTCTCATCACAGCTGTAGTACTGTTTGGTATCTCTGATGATGCTTCAGCTCTTATATTTTTGTTTCTTTCTCTGATATTGGGTGAAGATGCCTTGATGACTTGCTATTGAAAGTGTTCAGGATGCACAAGCTAAGGGGGAGTTTTGGTCACTTGGAAAGGATGCATTGATTGTACAGTTTCAGGGGGAGCATTAGCCTTGCTGGGTGTAATGTATTTTTGCCAGTATGATGATTCTGAAATATGATCTCTCTCTTGAGGTCCTTTTGGTATTGGTTATAAAAGTCATATGTGTAATTTGATGAAAAGGTTATGACCTATGATGTAATTTGTAATATTCAGCCATGTAAAGGGCTTGTTCAGATTTGTAAACCCACTTGGTTGGGTAATTGATTCAAAATGTGTAAACTCACGTGGTTGGGTACTTGGGTCACATATGTAAATCCACTTGGTTGGATCTTTGATGTAAGTATGAGTCCTTGGTGATAGGGAAGGTCATAGTGTCATGTACTTCATTGAATAATAGGTTTGAAGATTCAGCTTGAACTTGAGAAGAAAAACCTTGTGTTGGTTTGACCCGCCCTTTGCCCTTGATGTCAAAGGGGGAGAGTGGCATGGTGTTTGAATAAGGGGAGAGTAACGTGGTTGTTGTACAATGATTAGAATCAATGTATATATCTGTCCTGGTGCTCAAACTCCATTGTGGTTGCCATCAAGTCCAAAGGGGGAGATTGTTGGCAATATGATGCTGAGTGTTGTCCTTGATGGCAACCCACTTGATGAAGATGATGGCAACCTAATTAATGAAGTTGTTATTAATGAGCTTGTGAATGATATAAATCTGATGTATCTACAATCAGTATAGAAGGTGCAGAAGAAAGAATTTCCAGAATGGGCCAGAACAGTGATGAAAAGTGTATGTCACAAGGAATACGCAAGTTTGTCTAGGGGAAGTCGCGTATGCACGCGGGAAATAACGTACCAAGTCACGTATGCTCAATTGTGCTCTAAATATGTAAAACCAGGGGTTACTACCATGGTATTGACCCATTGTATTGAGCGCTGGAGTGTCTATTTGATCCCGTCCAGGAATACCATCGGAAGTAATGTGGTTTTGACTCATGGTATTGATGAAGGCCAAATATATATAAGGAGAAGAAAATCATTGTGCATGTGTGGAAGTGTTTGGGCTTTAATGAATACTTCACTCTGAAGTATATCTGCATGGTTGAACTCTGCTCTTGATTGATAGATCTGAATCTATGATGCATCTATGAACATGGTGAAGGTTAAAGATCTCTAGATCTAGAAATGGTGAATCTCTTGGATGATCTGAAAAGAAGTGACGAATACCTGGCGCAAATCTACTGAAGAACTTGAAGAAATCTGGGTAAGTTCATAGATATGAACTGTTGTGCAAAGTTTATCTTTTACAGATCTATACGCAGGTTCAGTTCGTGAAAAGCGTGTGTATACATGGATCTGTTTCAAAAAAGTCGCGTATGGACAGTAAGGGTTATTCTGGTAAATGCACAGATGTATACATGGGTTCACTTCATAAAAAGCACGTATATACGCGGGTCTAATTAAATAAAAGCACGTATGATATCTGATCTTATGGTTGCTCAAGGCTGAATGTGTTTCTACATATTTATTCTAAAGTCTGGGTTATCTCTGATATTCTGATTATAGTGGTTTCACTGTTCTGTTTGATGCATTGGGAAAAGGTCGTTTATTGATAAGTAAAGGGTTGTGTTGGAGCTGTTTGATCCAATTTGAAAATTGATGAACATGGTCTGCAGTGGATCTGAGGGTTGAAACCTTCAGTCTGAACGGAGAAGCTTTCTACCAGTAGAGGCTGGTGCTAATATCGGGGGGTAGTAGCTCCCTTCCAGGTGAGGCTGGTAAACGAGAGCAGGGGGTTGTTGCTCCCTTCCAGGAGAGGCTAGTAAACGAGAGAAGGTTGTAGCCTTCTGCAGGTGGGTGCTTGCGTACTGGTATGAGTCTGCACCAGTACATGTTGTAATAAGTTTTCTTAATAATAAAAATTGAAGACTGAGACGACGACAGCGGTGGTTTTCTCCCGAATTGGGTTTCCACCTAAAAATCCTGGTGTTCATGTGTGGTTGCTTATGTGTAATGATTATTCTGTTCTTCCTGCACTTGTTTATTGTTTTCTAAATATCTGATGAATAAGTAATGCAATGATCTAAGTCAAGAACTAAATGCATAATTAGATCACTGGATATACGCGAGTTCTGTAAAGGATATCCACGTATATATGCGGGTTTTCTTTAGGAAAGTTGCGTATGGTTTTTTAAGAAAGAAATATCAAAGTCTTATTGTCTGCACTAAATACTGATTCACCCCCCCCCCCCTCCCTCTCAGTTTTTTTCCCAACAGCATCTAGTGCCAAATCATTCATAGAATACATAACTTGTTCCTCTTCTTAATCTAGCAGGGAAGGCTCACAGAGTTTCATATTATCTAAATTCACAACTAAGTAAATGTGCATACATGGTGTTAGTATGAATTCTAATCGCAATTGTACGAAAAAAACTCACTTTAGTTGTGCATAACAAACAACCCTAACATCAAAGATGGTTTCCAATTTCTTTAGATCTGCAATTAGTCGACCAAGATAAATGGTACAAAATCTAGATCTATGCAGTAAAAGACGTTAAGTAGTAAATAAAAGAAAGAGTTGCTCCATGCATGCAATAGACAAGACAAGAATATTTTTAAAGAATTTTTGTATTTTTGACACCTGGGAAGGGAACATAGAAAGATGTTACCAATCCCCCTCAATGGGATGGGTTCTTGTAAGTCCTCAGTAATTTAGATCTAAGATCTCTCTCTTTTGATGGTGTAGAAAACCCAGACAAAAAATGGAACTCAAAGGGAGCTCACAAGAAAAATAGTAGCAAAATATGACAATGATGGAGGATCAAAGCCAGACCAAAAGTATAGATCTAGAGTGATATTTTGGCAAAAAAAGGTAGTGAGTGAATGGAAAAACCCTTCTATTTATAGCAAAATATTGAGTTAGTCTAGATATTGGTGCATAATTAAAATGTTATTAACCAATCCTAGATCCAACTTTTATGAAATATTTTATTATATTTGTTGGAGGGAAAAGGAATTTGAATTTGGTCAAATCCCTTTATTTGTAAATAATAAATAAATAAATGATTTATTTATTATTTTAAGGATGTGGTTGAGTAATAATTAAGTAAATAGTGATTTATTCAATTATTTATAAATGATTTAGTCAAATTTAACAAGGAATACTATTTAAATAAGGTTTAAATATTATTCCTAGAAAATAATAAGATAAATAATGATTTATCTAATTAATTTACCTATTTTGGGTTAAATATGACCAGCAATATTAATTAAACTGTTGTTTAACTAATTATTCCTTGAGGAAAATAAAAAAAATATGAATTTACTCAATATTTCCTCATGGGGTTTCCTATTTAGACCATAAACAACTTAATAAATTAAAAATTACTAAGTTATTTTTCATAGTGAAAGCAATTTTACTTAGGGTAAAACTAGTCTTACATGGTGTACTTTGGTCCATCTAATAGTAACATGTTAGATGACCAATAATTTGTGTAATAGATTGTCCCCAGCGTGCGAGCATTAGGAGCTAATTGTATGACCGAAGTACGTTGTAAGAACTCAATCACTAAACACTGAAGGGGAAGTTAGAGAGAGAGAAATGTAAGGTAGACCAAAACGCTAGAGGAAAAGACCCTGAGGAGGTGAGACTTACAGGTGTGACAAGTTTCTTTTATGAGTGAGTATCTATGCTACAAGAGGTGGGGGAGGCATACCTATACCCATCGAGGCAAAGTACAAAGAATGATGCATCCAATAAACAAGGGACTGAACTATATACTACATGTTGGCATGAACATGAGCCAGATAAAAACATGATAATGAATCCCACATACATACTATGCATGGGATAACAGCCAGGACTTAAACAATAATATCTGAGTACATGAGATATAAGTACAACTAAAGAGGCCCTGTAAACAGAAGAGGGCTCTAAAAATATGAATGATACATGCAAACTGAATGGTGTTGCATGCAGGTGAGGTCGAAACCATCAAATCTGCGGAGCTACATTGAAATTTGTAATGAAGAGGTCAGTCAGGAATGTGGGGGGCTACCGGAAGGGCCACCCCCTCATGAGGTCTGAAACATCTCACACACACCCGGGAATCACTGGTAAAATCTGTTGCATTATTGAACCATTGAGTATACGGATCTTGATCATGTTGTAAGGAGCTGGAGCTGAGAACCAATCAAGTAAAAGGGCAATAAAGAGTCCCTTTTCCTTATTCGAGGCACTGAACAAGCATGGAAGCTGGAACCAAGTTACACCACCCTCTAGACCTATCTTTTGGAATGAATGAGTTGATGTCGACAGAAGGAGGTATGCCATAGGTGAGGCAATAAGGGATCCTCAACTAAGTCACAAGAGATAATAGTAGAGCGATTGATAGACTGACACCAGGGATGATCATGGAATGGGGTGTATTGAGTAACAGGCTGACGACTTCCCTTGTTAGAGCATGAAGGGCATGGATGACCTGGCAGCAATTGACACAATTTCAAAGGGGACAAGGGATAGTAGGACTAAAGGCTGTAATGTGTGATATGAGAGAGGAACCAAGCAATGAAGGATGGAGGACTATAGCGGGATACAAATGGACTTGGGATAGACTCCATGGATGTGATGATGACTCAACTCAGATGCTCTAAAGAAGGGTGACTTGATGATGCTGCCATAAAGAAAAGATCCAGTGGGGACCATGAAAACATGAGTACAAGATCTTTACTCATGACTAAATTTGACATGAGCATGGACAAGAATGGAGGCAGATTGGTAACCCAAGTACAAGTATTATAAGTGAATAAATTTAATTTTGAGGAGTGGTGAAGTTACCCTTCTTGGACTAAATGTGTCCGGGTGAAGTATCAGTGAGAGATTTCCAACGGTACAGATGGTTTGTCAAACTAGGCTATGGTTTTTCCACAGCGGGCGAAAGAAAAGTCTGTGGTTTCTCTTTTAATAAGGAATTTTCCCTCCAAATTCACTCATTTGCAAGTGTATTTGTGGTGAATGTAGAGAGGAGAAAAGGCCTAAACCTTGTGGTGATTGTAGCAGAAAAAACAATCATTTGAATCGAGATCCATAAGTTGCAGGTAAGAGGCCTAACCATACTCTTTCAATTAAGGGGATCAAAATTTCAGTTTAGGTACCCAGAGCTCATGAACAAGCTAGGTCACACTTTTTGGGGTCTGTTCTGTGACCTAGGTAGCAAGTACTAGGTAGAAAATTGTGACCTGTCCCAGGAAATGACCTGCAAAGTGCGACCTGTCAGAGAAAGGGGGTTTTAGTGCTATTTTTGGCTGAGTCCTGGGATTTTTATGGTTGAGGGGCATAGGTACCCCCAAGCATGTTGTGGTCATGCCAAAATGTATTTAGAAAAGGGGGAATCTAAACACATTTGTATGATGTGGTGCACCATTTGTTTTTGCTATGGTTATGCAGTTCGAGAAATGGAATGGAGGATTACCAATCTCTTTTGGTACTGCATATATGAAGAAAATGGAATAATTTTTTGGGTTGGCATACATGGTGTCACTATCCCAAAGAGTGGATTTGGAGATAATGAACTGGCGCTCCCCTAGAAATCCCATAGGTTGGTCAACAACAATGTCTAGGGGACTGGGTTGTTGATGTAAGATGAAGGAATGATGAGGGGTATCATCCCTAGAGTGATTTGAAGTGATATGGGAATCTTGAGGTTCTTCTAAATGGGGAATAATAAGGGTACTAGAGTTGACACGACCAGATACACTAGGAGAGTTGTGGAGAATTACTTCTCCTGGTCTCTAGAATATGGGTGCCCCTTTACCCAAAGACTGGGTGTCAATGTAATGGCCACAAGGTGTATGTGGTTCGAAAGCATGGGTTCGATGTAAGGGGGGATAGATAAAGTCAAGGGTGGTGACTACTTCCATAATGTCATCATCGTAATAAATGATGGGGTGACTGGTGGAAGAAAGACCACCTGATGCGGCGAAGTTACCTGACTCATCATCATGAGAAGAGAGGTTCACATGCACATCGTCACAAGGGGTGACAGAAAAACAAGTAGATGAAGGATCCATCGATGTTGAGCCCAAGGTGATCACTGAAGGGAGGTCAACAAAAAAAGAAGGGGAAGTCCCAGGGGGGTCTTCCACCATGGATCTCATAGAAGATGACAGGTAGTGAACATTGGTTGAAGACTTTGTCATTTTGACATCTAGAGGAGGAATGTCTATGGTAGTGGATGTGTCCTCTAGTTCTGCTGAAGCAAAACACGCAAATAAGGGAGCAGTGGACTCATTGCACTTAGCCTCGAATTGGCTAACCGCTTCCAAAGAGAAGTGGTACTCTTTGAGGAGGGGAAAGAGGTAAGTATAGTGGCCATGGAAATCACACAAAGCATAGGGGTGATTTGTGCACAAAGTCTTGAGTTTCTTGGCTGAACGAGCTAAAGTAACATGGAATTTTGGGATATTAGACTCAAGAAACACTTTCTTGACCATCGGATTGAGACGACACAATTTAGGACAATTATGGGTGGCAGGACTGACAACATCACACAAATCACACGAAGGTGTACGCTTTTGAGGCTAAGGATGTGCAGGGTTTTTTGGAGTGGCCTTCTTGCGAGCTTTTCCCCCTTCACCCGAATTTTTCGCAATAGGAGGAGGTTCCTATTGAGGTGGCTGAGGAACGATAGCAGAGGGAGGGGTCATGGGGATCGATTGAATCAGGGTCAAAGCAAGATAATTTTTAGGCTGACCAGGTAGGGTAGTGGCTGGGGGACCAATGTACCAGACTGGGATCCCCAAGGTCAAGTTAGGAATGGATAAGGTAGCCATAAAAAGTACCAAAAACACTCCAGAAGGGGGAGCTAAGAATGATATCTGACTGGAGGGGTAATGGCCAGGCGGGACAGCTCCGATATGGTTAAGGCTAGGGGGAACCATTGTAGGAGGGTATAGAGGCTCATGGATACCAGTTGTAGATGAGGGGCCTTGAGGAGGAGATCCTGAAGGCTGGGTCGAAGTGCTAGGAGAAAGTTGCAGAGGGCGAGGCTGCTGACTAGTTGAAGCATTCCGCTTGAGGGAAGCCCGAGACGATTGCATCATGCAAACGTTCAACGAGCTGGGATCAGAGACAGGAGGAGGAAGACTAGGGAAAGAACCAAGAAAAGAGGATTCTTTGTAGATTTCGAGTAAGACACTAGTCAAAGTTTCGACGATTTTCTTATTGGCCACTGAAAAGATGGTGGACTTAGGGGAGGTCTGAGAGTTCGATTCGTAATATGTCAACTGGTCAATGGTGACTATCTTTCCATTATGAGGAAAGGACATCTTGCAATGAGCTGCAGATGGGACAACATACATCACATAAGTGTAGTTATGACCCAATAGAATGTTGTAATCTAAGGGGGCATCAATGACTTCCACGTCAACGCAAGTAGTCTTGCCCGCAAGAGTAATAGGACAATTGAGGAACAGGCCAATGGGTTGGGAAGAGTGGCCATCCCACGCTCGGATGGTGATAGTGGAAGGGGAAAACTCAGGAGATCTGAGTTGCTTCCAAACTGAAGCGGACATCACACAGGTGTATTCCCCCTCATCAATGATACAACAGGAGACGTTAGCATTCCGGACCTTGACAGGGATTTGGAAGGTGACGGAAGCAAGAAGGAGAGGATGTTATGACCAGTCACCATCGAAGACGATAAAATGATCATCTAAAGGATCCACAACACCCATGGAAGTTAGTATATGTTTTCGTTGTGAAGGGCATGACCGAAGGAGTTCCAGCGTTGAGATGGCAACAGGAGATTGCGCCAAATCATCTACTATACTACATGAATGGGAAGCTTTTCCAGAAGCAGCGTTTTGGCATAATGGTCACTTAGGGATCTTGGTATGGACCTCTACCTTAGGCTGAGGGATCTATAAAGGACCATTGGTTGTCGAAAGAGGCTCTGTGGAACCTGAAGAAGGGGGCTCGGGGGTAGACGTAGCGGGAGGCTTGTTGTACTGACAAGACCGATTCTAAAGGTTGAGGTCAACGGTAAAGGGTTGGTCAGATTTCATCATGAAAATTTGGTAATCAGAGGTACTAGATGGAGGAGGTTGAGTGGACGCCTGACATTTAGGTGGTTGGGTAGCCACGAATCCTTGCCGAGGGAAATATTGGTAAACACATCTGGCTGAATAGGTGAAACATTGGGAGGAACCTAAAGGGAGGCTTGTTGTCCTCGCGATGATGCTTAAGTCTCCCACATTTGACACATCTGTGGTAAAAGAGGAAAATCATGGGTGTAATGACCATAGACACCACAATAAGAACAAGGGTTATTCATGCGAACAGGCTTGTCCTGTTTGGGCTAAGTCCCCTGTTGTTGGTTAGTAGTGTTAGGTGCATTCTCTTGGGAATTAGGTCTTAGATTATCCGGGGCATATTGATTTTGGGTGTCTTTCCTCTTATTTTTGGAAGTAAGAGGATTAGTCGTGCCCTGTTGCACATATACCTGCCCCTGGTGGGCCAGTGGCTATTGTTGGAGAGGTTGAGAAGGCAAGGGAGGTGGGGGTGCTAATGCTAAAGGATCTGGAGCACTAGGCTATGGATATGGATAATAATAAGGTTGGGAAACATTGTGGTAAATAGGTTGGGAAAAAGGAGGAGGCATGCCGTATCCTGGATACATGCTACCGGGAGGGGGAAAAGTGCTGGAGGAGCTAGCCCCTCCCTGAGGGAAACCATAACCCATGGTAGAATGAGTATATGGATGAGAAAGGGTTCCAAAAATACTATTGGTGGCATGGGATTCCCCTAGTGCATTGGTACCATCAGGTCTAAGGAGATCAGGTAAGACTGTATAAACATAACCGGACTATGCGTAGATCAGGTCATATTTTAACACAATCTGGAGAGCAGCTTCTTCGGTCTGAGGGAAATGTGATGCGACATCTTGGCCGATAGCAGGAAACAGGGATCTAAGGAACTAGTCCATGTAGACACGGTCTTCGAAGTTAGGGGCTTGACATAGGCTCTTTCTTCTTCGCCATTCCTGGACATGATCGGATAGGCAGGTCGCAGACGATTGACGGAAAGAGGTCAAAAGTTTGATACCAGTGTCATAACGAAGGGGAAGTTGGAAGTAAGATAGAAAATCCCAGGTAAGAGTAGCAAAAGTGGTATGAGAGGAGGAGGCCTGGTCAACATACCACTTAGAAGCTTCTCCAATAAGCATACGTTGGAACAACTGAAGACGGAAAGAGTCATCGGTGATGGAATTAGATGAACACCACATGTGGAAAGATCGAACATGGTTTGTAGGATCTTCTCCAACAAGACCTTCAAAATTGGGGATGTCTAAAGGGAGATTGGTTGGCATAACAGGCCAACTAGTGTCATGGCGTATGGGGTCATTGATCAACTGGTTAAAATCAAGAAGACTGAGCCCTGCCATATAAGGGAGTAAGGGAGCAGCCAGTATAGTTCTTGTTGCGGTCCCACTAGTAGTATTCCTAGCATTAGGGCCAGGGCTACCACCAACGTTAGGTCCTGAACCAAACATGGTGAAGGTGACATGGGAAGAACTGGGGATGGAACCAGAAGGGGAACCCAATGAACCAGAAGAGGAGTTGGAATGAGGACTCGCTGGAGGACTAAATCGGATCCTACGCGGAGGAGTAAGTCTTTCTAATGGAAACTCGGGATGAAGGCCAAGAAGTCTCCGAGATAAATGCCTTGGGGGCGCAATGATGACAGAAAAAAAATGGATCACAAAAGGAAGAGAGACCAACAAGGGCGAGGAGGTGTAGGATCAAATGATTATAATGTCAAAATAAGGGCAGAAAGGTGCAGGATCAATTGATTACAATGTTAAATTCTTTTCCTGGTTGTGTTAACAAGGCACTTCTTCACTTAGAGTGTGTGTGTTAATTTTAATTTTTAAACCAAGACGTTTGTAGAGAAAAAGAAAAAAATGTGTTGTATAACTGTAAATAAATCTGCAAATAACAGTAAAGTAAACTCAATATAACATAAAATAAACAACTAAATATGCATTTATCTAAACCCAAGGAGGTGGGCCTCTCAACAACTAATTTATGGGTGCGCAAAAATCTATTCAAAACACACCAAAAATAGCCAATGGATCTAAAATCGGGAGGGACAATGATCTAAAGGATAGATCTGTTGGAAATAAGTGTAGAAAACAACAAAAAACCAGAGGGAAAAGTACTACAAATGAGGTGGCGAAAGGCTACAACCTAGAGGGAAGCGGAGGGGACCTAGAGGAGGACCAAAAAAAACTAAAAAGGGGTGTGTTGAATGGATGAATAACCAATCTAAAGTGGATCTGAAGGTGAGGGATTAGATCTAAAAAATGGCTGAACACACTAAAATTTCAGACAACCTGTTTCAGCTAAACTCCACCTAGAAAGGAGGAAGGGTACTGAAGCCCTAAGGGGCTAGGTTGCCACTTCAATGAGTAAAAAATAGAAATTAAAACTCCAAAATAGGTAGAGACGAAGGTCAGGAAACCCTGAATATAGGCCCAAACAAACCCAAAAAATCTCAGAAAAATTACCACAAAAAGTACAGGTTGAAGTTTTTGACCTAATTTCTACAGAGGTCATAGGCTTGGGGCTATTTTCTGCGCCCTGAAGGTCCAGATCGCAAGTTTTGGCCCAAAAAGTGTGACCGGAACTTTCGACACTCTCGGGAGAAAGTTTCAGAAAAAATTGTCGTCTCAGCTGCAGCTGATACCTATCACCTACACAATATGTCCAGAAACACACAAAAGTTAGAATTTGTATTGTTTTAGGGTTTTATAGGTTAAAAAAAACATCAAGAAAATAAAAGCAAGAATCTGAAGAAAAATCCTAGGGTTTGAAGTAGCTGGTCATGCAAGGATCTGAAAAACAATAAAGGTCGTAATCATAAACACCTGTGGAGCCGCCAATTGTTAGTATGAATTCTAATTGCAAGTGTACGAAAAAAGCTCACTTTAGCTGTGCATAAAAAACAACCCTAACATCAAATATGGTTCCAATTTCTTTAGATATACAGTTAGTTGACCAAGATAAATGCTACAAAATCCATATCTATGCAGTAAAAGACATTAAGCACTAAAAAAAAGCAAGATTTGCTCCATGCATCCAATAGACAAGAAAAGAATATTTTTAAAGAATTTTTGTATTTTTGACACCTGGGAAGGGAACATAAAAATATGTTACCAGTCCCCCTCAATGGGATGGGTTTTTGTAAGTCCTCAGCACTTCAGATCTAAGATCTCTCTCTCTTCATGGTGTAGAAAACCCAAATAAAAAATGGAACTCAAAGGGAGCTCACAAGAAAAATAGTAGCAAAATACGACAATGATGGAGGATCAAAGTCAGACCAAAAGTATAGATCCAGAGTGATCTTTTGGCAACAAAAGGTAGTGAGTGAATGGAAAAACCCTTCTATTTATAACAAAATATTAAGTTAGTCTAGATATTGGTGCACATTTAAAATATTATTAACCAATCCTAGATCCAACTTTTATGGAATATTTTATTATATTTGTTGGAGGGAAAAAGAATTTGAATTTGGTCAAATCCCTTTATTTGTAAATAATAAATAAATAAATGATTTATTTATTATTGTAAGGATGTGGTTGAGTAATAATTAAACAAATAGTGATTTATTCAATTATTTATAAATTATTTAGTCAAATTTAACAAGGAATATTATTTAAATAAGGTTTAAATAATTATTCCTAGAAAATAATAAGATAAATAATGATTTATCTAATTAATTTCCCTGTTTTGGGTTAAATATGACAAGGAATATTAATTAAATTGTTATTTAACTAATTATTCCTTGAGGAAAATAAAAAAAATATGGATTTACTCAATATTTCCTCATGGGGTTTCCTATTTAGACCATAAAAAATTAATAAATTAAGGATTACTAAGTTATTTTTCATGGTGAAAGAAATTTTGCTTAGGGTAAAATTGGTCTTACATGGTGTACTTTGGTCCATATAATAGTAATAGGTTAGATGACCAAAAATTGGTGTAACACATGGTGGTAAACTGAGTTGGTTATAATTATCACCAAGCTTTTATATTATCTTTAAGGGACCATACCTCAGAGCCTTAATTTTCTTACCAATCCCCTCTAGCTTCTCCTTGTTCAACTATAGCCATAGTCTGTCTCCCACCTTGAATGATTTCTCTAGCCTATGTTGATCATGCCTGGCCTTATATTTCTCTTGTGACTTCTACAGTGTATCATGTACCTGTATATGAACCTTCTTGATATTATCTATAAAAATTTTACCCCTCAAACCATCTCCTGTAAGATCTTCTCACGCTCTTCCTTGATGTCCATATGCAACATCCAAAGGTGAAGATGAAAAATATCCACAAAAAAGTTTAAAATGGGGACTTTCCTATAGAAGTGTGGATTGTTTTATTTTAAGAATGATGTATATATACCATATTTTAATCCTAGTAATTTAGATGATTTTGGTTGTATCCCCTCAGAAATTGTACCAAATTCCTATTGACTACTTTTTCATCTCTCTATGGATGGAATGTTGTGGATATTTTCAACTTCGTTTCCATCTTCTCCCATAGCGTAGTAAAAAATGAACTGAGAAATATTGTGTCCTTTTCTAAAATGATGCTCCTTGGTATCCCAAAGTGCAACCAAACCTATCAAAAGAACAAGTTTGTTACTTCTTTCCCTTTGATGGTATTTTTACAGGGAATCAGAACACACATCTTGCTAAACCTATCAATTACCATTAATAGGTAGTCATGTCCATTCCTCGTTTTTGGTAAAACTACCACAAATTCCATGGAAATGTTGTCCCAAGGATGAGTGGGTATAGGTAAGGTATGATATAGACCATGTTTCATGTTTCTAATGCATCCTCTGATGAACCTAACTACCTACTCTTGCATCTTGGGCCAATACACATACCTCTATAAGTTGGACACAATCTTCCGTACACCAAAGTACCCTACAACCTTGGAGATGTGAGCCTCTCTAATTTTAATCAATCATCATTAGGAACACATAGCTTATCTAGCCTATAGAGTAACCCATCCTAGAGATGCTAGTCAACGATGTTGTTGTCACTATGCAGATGACTCTGCAAATGCTAAAACACCTGAATTCATCATCCTTTAAATATTTCTCTCTATATGCATCATGGGTTAATGACTCCCTATGCATAAGGGTCCCCAAATTTGTGATCTTTGATGTGGGTTTCCTTGAAAACACGTGGACCAACTTTTTTTTGCTTCCCTTCATGTACTTGATCACCAAATAAAATTGTTGTAGAAAATCCATCCACTTGTAATGTTTGGTCTATTGTGTATTACTTTGGGAATGAAGGTACTATAGTGGATGATGATTTTTTTGGATTATTATCTCCTTTCCCATTATATATTTCTTCCACTTTTTCGTATATTACACCAAGGCATAGATCTCCTTGTCATTGGCAGGGTAGTTAAGAATTTCCCCATGAAATAATTCAAAATGGTGGCATACAATCCTTCCTCCTTGCATCAATATCGCTCCCATATAATACCCACTTGCATCTGTCTACACTTCAAAGAGCTTCTACAAGTTTGGTAATTCCATAATTGGTTTCTGACTAATCTTAGTTTTTATCTCCTCGAAATCCCTTTTCTGACCCTTTACCCACTGGAAACTCTTTCCACTTGTTGTTATGGCATGAAGCAATGTTACTACCATTAAAAATGAGGTTATGAATTTCCTTAGGTTATACGTTTCCCCAATGAAACTCTCAACTTAAAAAATATTAGTAGGCACTGTCCATTTCATGATAGCCTCCATCTTGGAAGGATCTATCTTCAGCTCTCCTCCACCTATCACATACCCCATATACACCAAAGAAAGTTGTACAAACTCACATTTTTTGAGATTTTCTAGTAGCTAGTGCTTCTTTAAATTTTCAATTACCTATGTCAAATGTGAGATGTGCTCCTCCCAAGTAGCACTATTTACTAATATTTCATCCAAATAGTAAATAAAAAATGAATATATAAAAGGGTGCAATACAACATTCATCAATATTATAAACAAAGTCATTTCATTGCATAGGAAAAATGGCATGACCAAACACTCATGTAAACCTTGCTTGGTTTTGAAGGCATTTTTCCAAGTATCTTCTTTTTTGAATTGAACTTGTTGATATCTAGACTTTAATTCTGGCTTGGTAAAGTATTTTCTTGTTGCGAATGATGAAACAGATCATCTATCTTGGGTAGGGGGTACCTGTTCTTGAGCGTTATTTTTTTAAATTCCTTGTAATGTATACACATCCGCCAAGTATCGTCCTTCTTTGACACAATGAATATGGATGACCGACATGGTGATGTACTGGTTTGAATGACACCCTCTTCCACCAACTGTTGGAACTATTTCTTCACCTCACTTGCTTCTATAACAAACTACCTGTCCAATCCAATGTTTGGAAATGGGGTCTGAAAATAGCTATATCTCATGCTCCACTTCCCTCGTAGGTAGTAACCCTTTAGGCTCCTGGAACATATCCTTGTATTCATGTAACAACTCTTTGAGGAATTTTTTTTCTTAGTACACTTGTCCAGGGATGCCTTGCCTCTTACTGTCTCTTCTAAAAACTAATTTTCTCTTAAAAACAATAAAACATACTTCTTTTTGGAACTTATCAATTTATTGGCTCAGTTAGCACTTATTAGAGAAATTTTTGACTTTCCTTTATGCGCATTGATGGTGAAAAAATTTACATCCTTGATGAGTTGATATTGGTTGGCTCTCTGTAAAAATATTTCATCTTGCATGTACATGTAGGAACTCCCAAACACAACTCCACATACATCAATGGGAACCAAATCTAATTATATTTCATCAATAAAATCAAGATTGATGGAAAATCTATTTTGTATTGTTTTTTTACCTTCAACTATGCATCCTTATTTACCCATCCCATTGGATATGGGCTTGGATGATCACGAATTTCCAACCCTAACTTCTTGACCAACTCTGCTACAGTTTGATTCACATGCTATCCTAAGTCAAACAGAGTATTAATATTGGTCTTCTTGACCTGTACCTTTATATGAAAGAGTTTTTTGTTGAAAGATACTTAAATTCACCTCCTTTTGCACCGACATATGAATGATCTTCTCAACCACATACAAGTTTCTTTTAACTAGGTTGCTCGAATCAGTGGCCATGAGATTCTTCTTCTTATTGTATTTCTTTTTGTTCTTTGTGTTGGTGCTGAAAGAGGTGAATTTTTATTGACAACTCTAGTGCTTTCTCATTTAATTATCAATCCAGGGTAAGTATTTTTATTCCAAGAGTGTTGGCACAATATATGCGAGTCATCTCATCTAACAGATGTTCTTTGTCACCTATGAGTGATAATTTACTAGATTCCTGAGCTTTCTTATCCTCTGAGAGTTGACTTGGATAGGTTTTTAACCTAGGATTGAGCAATAGGAATTTTTGTTTCTCTAATGCAATGAAACAACAGCTTAATTGAACCGAACAACAATCTAGATAAGCCAAGCAGACATTGAATTGAATTTGAAAATCAACTGAACAACAATAGGATTGAATGGAACAACAGTCTAACTAAGCTAATCAGTAATGGAATCGAATTGAATCAATAGTCTAGCTAACTAAGCAATAATGGAATAGCAGTATAACTAGCTATGCAGTAATGGAATGGAAAGATAACTAAGCTAAACAATAATGAAATAATAGTATGACTGAAGTGAATTAAATAACTCGTACAACAATTAATTAAGTAATTTTGCAATGGAGTTCTCTTTATGACTTAATTAATCAACCTTGATCGATGGTTGAACGCTTCCTTATGCTAGAAGGAGAATGCAATTCATAAAGACAGATAATACTAAAATTAGCTTATTCTATGATTTGTAATTCAAATTCAATGATATTAAAAGAACTGGAACTATCTATTGATAACAAAAAAACCTTGTCGTAAGTCAGAAAATATGATTGCACTTGTCCTACTTTAAGAACACAGTTTCTAACAATCCTGAAGAAAGAAATTTGTATTTGTATTGAGTGGAAATATACGTTACAATTGCATCAGATTCATGAGCATTGGTTCTATAGCTCCACAGAGTATGAAAACTTGTGTGGAGCGTCTAGAGGTTGGGCCCAGACCACCAGAAGCCTTAGCACTGTAAAAACCTCAAAAGATGATTGTTCAAATCTCTATATTACATCCAGTGATGTTACAAGATGTTACAAAATCATACTTAGACAGACTATTTTTGATTTGTCTATTACAGAATGAATTTCCTGTCTTGTTTCTGATTCCCCTTCTCCTCCTTTCTTTTCCCTTTTAAAGGAAATTTCAAAAATTTCGAAAGTGTTTCCCAAACGACAGCCCGCTGCACGTGGCTGTCATTTGAGTTATTGGACTTTAATTCGCCTGTTTCCTTTCTACCAGCCACTGGAATTACTAGGATTTCATATGCTTGCATCCATTGGTTGGCTTCCATTTCCTATTGGTCCAGGCATTCTTCTTTCCTGCATGTGGAGATGAGAGAAGTCAATTTTCTATTACAAAAACATCATTTTCATCATTAGTCTGATTGTTCCTGTTTTCTTGATCTTTTATTCTTTATTGTTAATATGAAGAGGGATTCCCCTGAAATTATAACATAATTTGAAGTATTTACAGGGTGAGAATCATACCTTAATTTGGGCCCAACATACTCCCCTTCTAACCTAGTTGCATGTCCTCATGAAAATAGATGATTGAGATGTAACTGTGTTAAGGAGTAGGTAGGGTAGGCCTTTTCGTTGTATGCCGTGAAGCCTTGTTTTAGTTTTATGAGTACAAAGGCAGTGCCTGTGGTTCCTTCTGGTAATTCATAATTGTGATTATAATCCTCAGGAGGATGCCAGAGGAGAGGGTTTCTGTATCTGCATCCCAACCAGGCAGGCCCCATGTTGTAGACTAGGTTGTTGTATGAAAGGAATCTGGAGGCAACAGCCTTGAAATTCTTGTAGTTGAATGGCTCCTTTTTCTTCACATTGTTTATGGAGGCCATCCATCTTTTCTTGGCTGCTGCTAAGGCCGCTTCACGAATGTGCTCAAAGTATTCTCGTCCATTTTCTATGATATATTTATGGATGGGTCCCAGCCTAGTCTTCACACCTAGCCTTCTCATGAAGTTTTTGTGTTGGATGATCAGTTGCAGGGGTTTCATAGGCTCCCCCCTAACCCATAAATCTATACTATGCTCTCTATTCTGGAAGATGTCGTAGGCTTTGGCCCACCTGATCTGGTTTTTACCAAATGAAAGGAAAGCTTGCAATTGTACATCCCCTATAAAGGGGCTAGGGTTACTGTCAGTGTCTTCTTCTAGGAAGAAGATATGCATGTAAAGCTCACACAAAAGGAGTTGGACCTCCTCATCCTGATCATTACAAAATTGGACAAATTATTCTATGCTCAAGAAGGTAGTGGGTTTCCCTGCCCTGACAGCTCTAACTTTCAAGAGTAAATATCGTTATGTTAGGAACAAGGCATATTTTTTTTCGGAGCTCTGCATGATAGCTCATCATCATATAGAGAGAAAATTGTAGATATTTTATTCTTAGCTTGCTCTACCTGCTCTTGTACCACTTTAACCTTTTCCTGCTCTCCTCTAAGTTGGGTGAATGTCTCATCTTCTGTAAAGGAGAGGTCAGTGAATTTATTTTGCAGTGCCTGATATTCTTGTAATGGCACCCCCTCCTTTCTGCACTGTGTCATTTCATGCCACACTTGCACTAGTTCATTTCATAATATCTAGTTGGTAGCTATCTCTACTAGATGGGCATAGGCAGGGGCTTCCTCTGTTTGGGTCCCCGTTTCCTCTATAACCTTCCGCTCAGTTTGGGTGGAGGCTTCAATGATGTTTGCCAGTTTCATCTGTACTTCAACCTCGGTGGTGTCTACCAGGTTGGTATGTATTTAAATTTTAGTAGTAGTTATCAAATTGGTTTGTATTCCAGTTTCCATGGTGTCAGCTAAGTCAGTTTTCATTCCACATTCGACAGTATTTACTGGTTATGTTTGAGTTCCTGCAATAGAGGTTTCTGTCCTCGGCTTCCGGACCCTTCTTTATTTTTTCAATTGTTTCCTCAGATATTTCACCAAATTTTCCAATCTCTTGCAGGTCCTTCTTAGTTTCTCACTTCTCCTCTCATCTAAACCTTCACCTGTTCTTATTTCAGCAGGTGATAGGGGAGTGAAATTCTCTTTTTTAGGGATAGTGTCTAGAATGGTTTTTCTTATTACGTCTTCAGAATTGAACTCAATTTGAGGGTCCTAAATAGGAGGAGAGATGCTACCTCTTGGTGAAAAAGGGGCTGTCTATGTGTGTGTGCTCTACTCCAGAAGGACAGTGTCACCTGAATAATCCTGTGATTCCAATATCTCCTCTGTCTGTCTGTCACTATACACTTCGTAATTATCAATAGGAGACAGAACCTCATCATCTTATGGTTCCTCTTGGTTAGGTAGGACATTAGTGTGACCAGAGCTACTGGGGGTGGCAGTTTTATCAGCAATTTCCTCTTGCTCCCCTGCTTCCAATGAGTTTCTCAATTCATAGTTTGTCCTTATTTTTCCTAGGACTCGGGCCATTTCCTCCTCGAATTCTTGCAAGGGTGCATGGGATGGTTCTGCTTCCTCCATGGGGTTCGAAGTTCCCTAGGGTGTTCTAGGCCATTTTTTCCTATTTGGATCTGATGTTGAGGTTCAGGTTCTTTTTCTTCTTGGAGGGTTTACCCTAGGGGGCTCAATTTCAGTTCCCTCGGGGTTTACTTCTGGTTCTTGTGCCTCTGGGTTGACGAAATTATCCCATGTTATCTACTACCTATCTAGCTCATGAATGATGATTAATTTTATTAAGCCCTAGTGACTAACCACTTCTTGGGGCTTCTTGGCCTTCCTAAATCGAACAGCAGTATCTTGCAATACAGAATTCAAAAAGGCAAGCAAATTAATTGAATTTTTTTTTTTTTTTGAGTGCAGCTAAAAGTTTGAGTTGTTGAGGTTTTACCACATCCCAACATCCTTTGCATGTAATAAACTTTTGGATGAATGCTACCAGCTCCTGCCATGGCTGGTGTAAAGAGGCAGGGTTAATCCCTCTGGTTTTTCGTTCCAATGGTTCATCCGGGTCCTGGTATACTGCTATTGCTTCTCTCAGGAGGAGATGCTTTTCTGCCCATATTTCCCCTTGCACTGGTATTCCAGAAACTTCCGCAATAATTCCCTCTATAACTAGTATAGTTTGGCCGTTAAATATGGTTTTCCCTTCTTGCAGATTTTGTAGAAATTCAATTGAAATTCTTGTGTTGGATTCTTGTAGTCTGTGTACATATGTCAGCCATCCATCTCGCTGGAGGATGGAACTAGCTGCCTCTAAAATTGGAAAGTTTACAGGCTAAATTCAAAGGGTATTTCCTTCCATAACTGATATGCTCTTTTCCTTTGATTATTTTTCTTCTTGGCTCTGTTGTTTCGACTGGGTGTTGTCTGCAAGCGGAAGAGAGACTGCGGCTCTGCGTAAATAATCTTCATGCCTTAATTGTAGTGTTTATCGATGTGTCTGACACGATTTGTGCAGGGATTTTCACATGCTTGGAAAATTAAGGCCAACTACACCCCCTCTCTTGAAGAAAGGGCGCCCACGCCCTCAAGTATAGGAGAGATTTGGCCGGTTATGAATGCAGACATGGAAATGACAGAATTTGGTAAGTCCACGTGTGAAGGATCGACAGTTAAGTAATTACTACATATGCGGAAAAAAGGTCAGATTTAGAAGTTTCCATAATTGTATCCATTGCGGAAGTGACCAAAAAGTGAGAGAAAATAGAATTGCCATTATTGCGATATGGTGTCTTTTCACGATTGAAAAGTTATGATGAAAGCAATACTGAGTCAAGTAATGATTGGCGTTGTCATTCCAAAGTTCAAAATATGTAACAAATCTTTGTTAATTATTCTTATGGTAAGTCATGATTGTTACTAATTCAAGTAATAGTTTTGTGGTTGAAAAGAAAAAAAATGGAAGACAAGGTGTATATAACAGCAATTGGTTATTAAAGGAGCATTCTTTCATACCACAAGAAGAGCCACTACTGCCAGCAGGCATTCATAGCCTCTACAGGGTTGTTATTTAACCCAAAAAATGAACCAAGATCCTTATGTAAGAATAGCTATTTTGTCAATTTTATGGAGAGATCACCATGCTGATATGGTGGACAGGTAAGCATGGTGCCACTCACTAGAGTTTTAGCAAAGTGATCAGGCTAGCTCATGATGAGACCTCATTTCCTTCAAGTTACTAAGAATGTCATTACCCTGGCATGGTTACCATAATGGGCATGTCAATTGCTACACTCTTATGAACATGGTAGGCTGGCTCATGATGAGACCCCCTATCCTCTCTTAAGATGTGCATGTAAATGTAGTACTTTCTTTTGAATTGTAACATTTTGATCTATAAGGAGGTCACTGTGCTGGTGCAGTAGCCAGATAGTCACAATGCCATTCACTAGAATTGTAACAAAGTGATTAGGTCGTCTCTTGATGAGACCTCCTATCCTTCCAGTAGATGAGAAGGTCATTACTCTGGTGTGGTATCCATAATGGGCAGGTCACTTGTTAAATCCTTCTGATCATGGTAGGTTGGCTCATAATGAGACCCCCTATCCCCTTAAATATTTGCATGAATCACATAATGATTGTTAAGGGAGGTTCAATGACTCCTTAAGAGTGAGGGATAGTGAAAGAAGCAGAAAAACTAATACCATTAAAATGCCTTGTTCCATTTCTTCATGTTGTAGGGGCATATTACTCGAATAGTGTAAAAAGACATATCATCATAAGGTCCTGAATTGTTTGAATCATATTTGAACTGTGGATGACTTAGCCTTTTATTTCATGTATTCATAACGTCATCTTCTTGATAAAGAATTATAGTGTCAAAGGGTCATCATATTTGTAATTTTACCATTTTCCCTCTCTCTTCTAACTGTTATTCCCTACTCAAAGTTACTCAATTATAAAAATAATGGCTATTTAAGTTCGTCGAACAGCAGTTGTTAAGACATTGAGCAGCAGCTGTTCAAAGATTTCTCAACATAAAAAAAATGCTCAAAAACAGTTGTTTAATTCGAATGAACGAAAACCATTCAAATATGGAACAACATTTGTTGCCGAATTGAATAGAAAAAAGAAAGACATAGCGGTGATTAGCTATTCTGTTCATCCAAACAGCAGCCATCCAAGAAATGAATAACAGTTATTCAGGAATTGAACAACAGATTTAAAAATGTGAAACGGTTGTTCAATTTTGGTTGAATCGGCAACCATTCAAAAACTGAACAACAGCTGTTCAATTTGAACCATAGTTGTTCAAAAATTGAAAAAAAAAACTTAAAAACACGGCAAAAAGCTGTTCAATTTGGTTAAACTGTGGCCGTTCAAAAATTGAACAACAACTGTTCTCGAATTGAACAGTAAAAAAAAAAAACACAGCAAAAAGTTGTTCAATTTGGTTGAACCACGGTTGTTCAAAAATTGAACAACATCTATCCATGAATTGAATAGCAAAAATAAAAACACAAACAAAAAACTATTCAGCTCAGCTGAATAAAAACCATTCAAAAACTGAGCAGCAGTTGTTCATAAATTGAACAGCAAGGAAAAAAATGGAAAAAAACGACTGTTCAATTTTGGTTGAACCAGCAGCCATTCAAATATTGAACAACAATTGTTCCAGAATTGAGCAACAAAATAATAACATTATAGATGGTTGTTTAATCAAGTGGTAGCCGTTTAGATATTGAAAGACAACTGTCTATGAATTGAACATCAAAAAATAAAAACACAGTCACTGGCTGTTCAATTCAATCAAACAGCAGTTGTTCAAATATTGAATAGTAGTTGTCCACGAATTGAACAGCAAAAATGAAAAATACACAACAATAAAAACACAATCTTACAATGAAAATGGATTGCAAATGGGAAGAACGTACAACAAAACAAAACAATTATGTACATTATTTAAAAGTGATGCTATCAAACCTCTCATGTACTTGAGTTTGTGGGGTTGTCACCCCCTTGCACCACAACTTGGATGGTGGGATCGTTTCGTGCCTGTTGAAATAAAGATTATTTCATGAGAGGTTTGTGATAGAGGCGTAATATGTGCATGTTAACTTGAAATGTCGAGCCAGACCCATCTATGGTGGTCAAGGTGAGGGTACCATTGCTATGTAATTCCTGAATCTCATATGGACCGATCCACCTTGTTTGCAATTTTCCTGGAAAGTCTTGGAATCTAGGATCATAGAGGAGTGCCCAAGCTCCTTTTTGAAATACCTTCATCTTTATTAGGTTGTTGTGCCACTTGGCTCGTTGTTGTTCAATGATTTTTGTGCGTTGCAGGGCAAGCAGTCAAATTTTGTCCAGTTCATTTATTTGCTGGAGTCTTTTAGCTTGAGCATCTGTTAAGTCCAATCCCACTTCTTGGGTTGTTTTCAGTGTTTTAATTTCGAACTCAATAGGGAAGATAGGTTCTCTCCCAAATACCAGCTGATGTGGTGAATATCCAGTAGCATTTCACTAGGTTGTTCGATAAGCCCATAAGGCTTCTGGTAGTCTAGTGGCCCAGTCCCGACGGTGTGCTGCTACTGTCTTGGTAAGGATTGCCTCCAGGACTTTGTTAGTACTTTCGACTTGTCCATTTTCCTGCGGGTGGTAAGGAGATATAACTTTGTGAATGATATGGTGATTTCTTAAGGTAGATATGATCTTATTGCCAATGAATTCTACCCCCCCATCAATTATCACTTCCCTTGGCAAACCGTATCGTATGAATAGTTCAAATAGAAAATTAATTACTGATTCTTTCGTGGCTTTTGACAAGGCTACTACTTCCACCCATTTTGTGACATAATCCATGGCAGCTAATATGCGGGATTTCTAGTTTGATGGTGGGTTGAATGGCCCAAAAAATTCCAACGCCCATCATTCAAGTGGTTCCACCACCAATTGTGGTTGTAGCGGCATTTCATCAGCTTAGCCTAGGCGGCCCATTCTTTGGTAGCTATCGCAGGCCTGGACATATTTCTTTGTGTCTTTGAAAATCGTAGGCTAGTAATAGCCTAATTGCAACACTTTATGCCCCATCCGTCGTTCTACGAAGTGGCCACCACAGGGTTCATCGTGACAGGCCCATAAGATGTTATAGATTTTGTCTTCCCTTATGCATCTGCGTATGTGCATATCAGCCCCTATATGGAATAGGTATCCTTCGATCCAAGAGAATCTTGAGTTGCGTTGTACAATCAATTTTCTTTCTCTCACCGTTAAATGTCTGGGTAGCTTCCCCACTGCCAGATAATTTTCCACATCTGCATACCATGGTGTTTTGACCACTACAAAAAATAGGTGTTCATCAGGGAATTGATTGTCAATTGTTAGTGTGTCGTCTGTCTTGGGGACTCTGGACAGGAAGTCTGCGACCATGTTTTCCTTCCCTGGACGGTCTTTGATTGTTATATCGAATTCCTGCAATAAAAGTATCCAACTTCCATTCATGATTGGTTTATTAGCTAAATATCTAATAGAAGAGTGGTCAGTGTAGAGGAACACTTGATATCCGATTATGTAGTGCCTGAATTTATTGATAGCATAAATTACAGCCAGGAATTCTTTCTCGATCACTGTATAATTTAATTCGGTAGGAATAAGGTTTTTGCCGATATAATAAATAGCATAAGGCTTTCGATCTTCTTCTTGGCCAAGGACTACTCCTATTGATGTATCAGATGCATCGGAAGAGATGTGAAAGGGTAGTTTCCAATTAGGACCTTGCAAGATTGGTGCTGTTGAGACCAGCTTCTTCAAGTCCATAAAAGCGGTGTCACATTTTTCAATCCAATGGAATTCAACATTCCCAGTTAATGCATACAGAGGTGCAGCTATCTGTGAGAAATTTTTTATAAATATGTGATAATATCCTGCATATCCCAGGAAACTGCGTACCTTTGTCTATGTACAAAGTGTAGCCAACAGAAGGATTACCTCTATTTTAGCCGGGTCTGCCTGTATTCCAGCTACAGAAATCTAGTAACCTAGGATTACCCCCTTAGTCATCATCATGTGGCATTTTTTGTTTCTTAGACATAGCCTAGTAGCAATACATTGTTCTAACACATTTTCTAACATTTCTAAAGCTTGGCCAAAGTCTTCCCCATAGGGTGTAAAATCATCCATATAAATTTCAAGTCCTTCATTTATTAAGTCAGAAAAAATGCTAATTATGGCTCTCTGAAATGTTGTTGGGGCATTACATAATCCAAACGGTAAAACTTTGTATGCGAAAGTTCCCCATGGGCAGGTAAAGGTTGTCTTATCTTGGTCTTTGGGAGCTATTTGGATTTGATTGTATCCGTTGAATCCGTTAAAGAAAGAGAAGAACCGTTTTCCAGCTAATGTGTCAAGGACTTGTCAATGAAGGGAAGGGAGAAATGATATTTATGAGTTTCTTTATTTAATTCTCTGTAATCTACGAATATTCTCCACTTCCCATACTTTTTAAGTATTACCACCAAAGGGGAGACCCATTTTCTGTCTAAGATAGGATAAATGAAATTTACATCTAACATTTTTTGCAGCTCTTCTTTTACAATCTCTTTTAAATGTGGGTTTAGTCTTTGTTGGGGTTGTGTAATGGAGTGCGTTTCCCTATCAGTATAGATGTGATGCGTGCACAGTTGTGGGTCCAAGCCCTTCATGTCTTGGTAATCCCACGCAAATGCACCTTGGTGCTTCTGGAGGACTTTTATGAGTTTCTTCTTTTGGTTTTCATTCAAGTTGTTGTTAATATTCATAACCTTTCCTTGTTTGATCTCAATAGGTATACTATTACGAACAACAGTTGTGGAGCTATGTTGAGTCTCAAAGTCCACCACAGGGTCCTCTTGACCTTCAAGTTCGAGGATTGTTTTCATCATTTGGCACTTCAAATTTTCAAGCTTGGGTGGGTGATTCATAATGTTATTAATCACATCATCTTCAGTTTGATCCTTGAATTTGAGGGCTTCGGCTAGTGTCAGAGGCGGACGGATGTTTTGCTCCCAAAATGTATCTGGGTGTTTGTGAATTTTTATTGTGGGCAGACTTGGTTTGGCAGGAAGATAAATAATGATATTTTTTACAAAGTTGCCTCTAATGATAGTCATGCTACCTGCTCGACAGCCTATGTAAGAATTTGTTGTGGCCAGCCAAGGCCACCCAAGAATCAATGGGTGCCCTTCCATCCTGTTTTTTGGATTAATGACTAAAAAATCAGCTGGGTATTCCCATGAGTCCACAAAGACCATGATTTCTTGCACTATACCTTCTGGTCTGATAACAGATCTATCAGCTAGTTCCAGAAGTGTGGCCATAGGTTCTAAAGCTTATATGCCCATTTTTTCGCAAGCTCCTGTAGTTAGGATGTTAATGGCTACCCCTAGGTCAACCAATGTGTTTGGAAATGAGTGTCCAGAAAATTTCACGGTTACAATGGGGTTTCCTGGGTCTTCATATTTTACAGGTGATTCCCTACCTAACAACAAGTCAAATATCGTTCCTACCACATGAATGGTAGGTGCAGCCATTGTTTTCTTAAAAAAAAATTCCACATAATTCTTTGATTATATTTACATAGATGGGAATGTCTTGGATGGCCTGGAGAAGAGGAATTTTAATGCAAAGGTTTCTCAATTCCCCCAGGATGTCAAAATCTCGGGTGATTATAGGTCTGGGTTAGTTTAATCTCTTAGGAAATGGAGGCAGAGTCACTCTAAGTTCTTCAGGTCTTTTTTGATCAATTGTTTCCTTACCTTTACCTGTTTCTGTTATATTCGTTGAGCTAGGCTCTGTGGATGTTTCAACTTGGGACTAAGGTAGAGTTGTGGCCTCTATAGTTAATATGGTACGTCCTGAACTTAACCTCAATTAATTGCACTGTTTCTGTTCGGAATTTGGTTTTGGATCTTCTATGATCTGAATTAGTTGAACCGGTCTATTATTGGGATTAGGTTTGGGTTGGGCTGGTAATTGAAGGCATATGGCAGGTTGCTGGTTATGCTGAATTGGGTAGGGGGCTACCAATTGTTGGGTTCCGACTCCTATCAGCAGATTTCCCATCCCCATAGGTCGCTGCCAGTTTCAATTGGTGTTTTGAGTAGGAGGGTTTGGTCATTGGTTTTGATACCGGACATTCTGCCAATAAGGGGGAGACCTAGGGAATTTTTTCCAATTACTCCCTATGGACGCTACGTAGGCCAAGGTGGCATAGGAAATGCTTGGTTTGGCCAAGTTGGGAAGGGGTTTTGAGTCTGCCAAGTTTTTGCAGGGTTTTTTTGGTTGAACTACGGAAACGAGAAGTATTGAGGCAGGTCATGTGGTATGCCAGGTCGTGATTTCCATTGCCGACGTTGATTCATTAAATATAATGGCTCTGTTTCTTCTTCTACTTCCTTGTAGATGGATTTTAGCCCTAGAAGTGAAATACACTAGTTCGTAGCATGATCTTTAGTGCAGATAGCACAACTATGGACCATGTCTAAAGGACACTCCCTCTGGATGTGCTTCTTCCGACATCTTGGGCAAAAGATGGCCAAGTTTTTTTCGGCTATAGCTTGTTTTTGCTTGGCTTGTAAAACATCAAGTTGCATTGTCAAAGTACCCAGGATGTCAGTTTTGAAATTTTTTAACAGATTTCCAGATTCTACTCTAGTTACATTAACATTGGTCTGCTTAAGATCATTCTTCATAGAATCACGCCCAACAAGTCTACTGCATGAGCTACCTCGGGAGCATCTAATACATAAGGAGATAATCTCATCATATTTTTCCTCATAAATATCTCCCTTCCCCATTATGTTAAGCATCTCAACCCAGTATTCCTTCATTCCTTTAAGAATTGTGGCTTTTAAAATGTCCTTGGATAACGTGGTATATGGGGATCTTTGTAAATTGTATTGAAATCTTTCTACGTATTCCTCTAATGTTTCATTTTCTTTTGCAGAAATGTTAAATATTTTTTCCTTTAGGTCTCAGGTTCGACAGTATTCTTGGTATTTGGTAAGAAAAGTATTCTTCATTTGGTCCCAGTTGTTTATAGTTCCCCCTCCTAATCCCATGAACCAGCGGAGTGCAGTTCCTTTTAGGGTAGTGTTGTACTGTACAACAACCCTCCCCATTTTTAAATTTTTAGAATAAATTTCATTTAGAAATAGGTCCCCTTTTTTAATCTTTCTTTCTAGATAGAAATAAAAGATTTAGAAAAAATCCCATCATTTTTATTAGAAATAAAATATTCATTGATAAAAGAACATATCACATATTTTTATTTACAAAGTGTACAACCTTTAAAAACTTTCCGATCCGATGAGACACAAAGATTTTTATCATATCAAAAATATTATATAAAGTCTTTATATTTAATAATATTTGATATGTACAATAATCGCAAAATCGCAAAATCAGAGAATTCTTTAAATTCTATTTTTGCTTTGTAAAACTCCGATGTAATGGCACTCAATCGCAATCACATTTCGGATAAAATTTCAAAGTGTTATGTTTGTTTTTGCATAATTCTGATGCGATGCGATTCATCGCATTCGCATTTCGGAATAATTAAAACATTATATTCATTTGGTTGAAAAACTCCGACATCACGGACCCCACCTCATCACAATCGGATTATCGGAGAAACTCTTAAACGATTCATTTCATTTGAAAATCTCCGATGCGATCTTCGCAATTGGAATTTGGTATAAGTATTATTTCATTTTATTTTAAATTAATCGCGATATGAATACAACTTATATATTCATACATTATTATTCGTCGCATTCCATAGATTTAAAAGGCAATATATTTACACTTATTTCGAAATATGCCAATCTCTGATTGTATATTGACATTAATTAAAAAATCAAACAAATAATAATGATTTGCTTTGTTATTGAATGCATGAATGTGACTCCCTAGAGGGCATTTAAGTTTTAAACCATGGATATAATAAATGCAAATCAGCGAATAAATCTTGTTGTATAGCTGTTTTCATTATTGCATTTTCACCTTGGCTAAAAGCTTTTCTTTGTTGCAGAACAATAGAACATCCAATTTTTCCATTCGCAGAACAAGAGAAACACTGCCTGATATTGAAATGTCGAAAATATTCAGGAAATCGAAAGTTGCCATCGTTGCAAAAGCTCATGTATTCACTATGCTGCCTAAAGAGAAACTAGCAAAGCTTAAGCTGGTTACAGATACCTCATGCCAAGGACTTGGTAAGATGACATGGGAAAATTTATACAACTTACTTGAAAAGGAAAACCCCAAAGTTGTTGAAGCTAAGGCTACAGTTCCTGAAGAAAACGACTCAAATTCTGATTCTGAAAATCTTCTTGGTGCATTAGCAAACTCATTTCTACACTGAGTTGCATCTCGGGAATTTTTTTTTCCATATTATGATGTTATTAGATGGGTAATTGATAATCTGGCTATCAAAGACAGAACCTTTGTTTCAGCTTCTGGAGCAATATTTGGGTCATTCAAACCAGAGGACATCAAAGCGATGTACCAGCTTCCAGACCCACAGAAAATTTATAACAAAGATTTTATTAAGGAATTTGTTGCGAATCATGAAAATTAGTCAAAACCAATTAAATAATGGAGAAGGGTTCCTGAAAAGCACAGAAACGAGGCATCATGTATGTACTCTGTGGAGTATCTTTTGCCTCCAAACTATTATGCCACAAAAATGATGTGTAGATTGTTTGGAAATGATAACTAGGGTAGGTTTTCTATACAAATGGTTCCATTAATACATTCTGATGTTAGTTCCAAGACAATGGATTGGGCTGTCATTCTTTCTGATAAGATAGCCAACAGAATTCTTGGGTATAGGAAAGATAAAAATTCGGGAAATTCCACTCCTTTTTATTTTTGTGCTTATATCCTAGATGCCCTTTGTTTCAATCCTAAATTCCACTTATTAGGATGGAAATGGACCCCTAAAGATCCTGTTCCAATTCATGTATATCACAAGTTCTTATGGAATGGGCATTTCAAAAGCCATGTTTACAGAGTCTGTCACGATTTTCTTATTCTGATTTATCAAACCATTTTCGGTCGATTCCCTCCTAGACTTTCCGACAAAGCTAGAGTTGATTTGTCCTCAATTGGAGATTGGTTCGAAGAGGAAAATTTCATATATATCAGAGTTTTTGGAAGTATTGTAGAACCACAAATCCTTCCTTTGTATGTTCCAGACAAACTATTAGCACATGAAATTTCTTATCAGCTGATAGTAGAAGGCATGTCTAGAACTTTGAAGAACATCAAGAAGCTTATGTGGCCTACTTTTCCTTTTAAATGTGGTAACTATACTCTCAGCAATTTTTTCCATGCTGAAAAAGAAGTTGTTAAGTTAACCAATCTCAAGCTTTCAACAACCCCAGGGAGGCAATATGATCCTAGGAAGGTGGCATATGATTTTACTACTTCTGTTTCAATTGATTAGTTCGAACATGAACCAGATATGTTTAATGATTTATTTGTTTCTGTAGATAAAATGTCCCAATTTTTTGATTTGTCCAAGTCAAAACTTCAGGCCGAAGAAATGAATAATTTTTTGTTATTTAGAAGTCAGAGGCTACTCAAAGTTCCTCTGGATCAGTTGAGAGTTTCTATACAGGAATATGAATCACAACATAAGGAAACATGGAATACATCTGGCAAAGAAGTAATAGGAACTAATCCTATTTTACAAAAGGAAGATATTATCAACAAAGTTGATACTAAAAATATAGAAACAACTGCTAAAATTCATGTACAGTAGTCTTCGGCCCAAGCAAGAAAATAAAGCACAGGTACTGATGCTAATGTGCGTACTGAAAAGGGAGGCACAGTCAGTAATAATACTGAACATGCACCAAACAGTGATATAAACAATAGTTCAAATTCTCAACTTGGAGGAGAAGAAGCTACTAAAATTATTGTTTCTCCTCATTTGCTGAGTCAATATGAACAATTTTCCCAGCAAATAGGACAACAGAATAATCCCCAAGTTAATGATATGAAAGACCAGGATATAGAAATCATCCCTGAAAATCCCACAGGTGAGATCATGTTGAAGATAGAAGAAATCCCTCCTCTGGATATATTTTACAGTCCTAAACATAGGGCTATTGTGAGAAAACAGAGGAAAAGGAGGAGAACTGATCAAGATGCACTTTTGACATCACAGGTGGAATTTATGAATGTTGTTTATAAGAGTGCTAAGGTGAATCCATCTGAGGATCTCACCAAATTATCCCAATATACAGGTGCTTAAAGTGTTTCTACTATAGACAAGGCCTCTGAAGTTACACAGTTAATGAAGAAAAAGGATGTGCAAATAGCCATGTTAGAAGAACAGGTTACAAAGAACCAGTAGAAAATAATTCAGTTAGAACAGCAATTGCAGGATGGAGAGCTCAAATCTAAACAATTAGAAGAGCAGCTTACTGTTGAAAAGGAAAATATTGATCAACAGTCTTTAGAAAAGCAACAACAACTAAATCAAGAAATAGAAAAATTACAAGCTCTTCTACAAAATGAGAAGACTTCAAAGATTGAGCAAGAGAAGATGTTTCAATCTAAATTACACAAGTTTAAGAATTATCCTAATTTGGATCAATTCAAAAATGAAGCTCTAGAGGCAAACAAGTTATTGTCTCAACAATTAAATGAATTTTGTCTAAAGGTTGCAGAAGCAGAATCCCTATGTGAATTAACATCTTCCTTGGTAGATGAAGGAGCCAGTCTTAAAATTGAATTTGATGAAGCTGATGAAAAGATCTCTAAATTTCTTTTATGGCAAGACTCAGTATCAGGAAGAAAAGAATATTTTCCCAAGATTATGGAGAGACATAAAGAAATTATTTTTTCAAAATGGGAACAACATTTAATGAAAGCAGAAAGAGCTACATCCAGAGCTAAAATCATAATGAACAATGTAACACAGCCGGTGAATGATAACCTATATGCAATCAATTTAATTTCAGATTGTACCCCTGGCCAATTACCTAGGGTAAAAGAAACTGATCACAGATGGAAACAAGAGATAATTAATAAAAATTAGCAAATTGGCCAACTACAAGGAATATCATGGGATACAATGTGGACCTATCTTATCAAGCCGCATAGTCAAAAAACATCAATAAAATTTCTTTCAAATGCCATCGATTGCATCATTCCCAAATTTTCTGATGCCACATATACAGGGCGGTTGCACTAAAAGCTTAGTCATCCAGAAGAAGTAAAGGAAATGCTCAAAATCTGCCATCTGGGCACATCAAACACATCAGATAATCAATGATTCGGTTCACCTCAAAATCACATTTCTGTTCTACATTTTTTGATTTAGATAGATTGTAGGAATAGTTTTAGTTATTTTGTTAAGTACATATTTAAACCCCTTTCATGCATTTAGAAAGGGGTCCTGAATTTGTAATATTTTGACTAGGAGATTACATTTTTGTACTCCATTGACTCTTATATTTTTTGTAAAGGATCACATATGGTGTTTTTGTGCGAATTTTCCTTTAAGAATTGCATTTCTGTATCTTGGAGTTGATTTTACATTGAAGTTGTTGGATTTGGATATCAGATTGCATTGGAAAGTATCAAGATGGATATGGTATTTCTATCTATGCACTATTAGTTTTCTTATGTTATGTGATATTCTCTTTTAAATTTCTATTGTTTATGTGTATTCACTTTACAATATTTCTTTATACATGTCATTTCTGAGTGTGTAGAAATATTTATCTTTTACAGTATATACAAATCATATATAATGATGAATGAAATATGTTATTATAACTTCGTTAAATTTCTTAAACAGACTTATCTTTATTTGTTACTGCATATTTCAATTAAGCTATAATACATTTTTATGGTTATTGGTTAATTGAAACAAATTTAAAGTTGTATTAATATTTGATGCCTGGGTTAGTTTTAGAATTATCTTATCAGATTTAAGTTAATTTAAATAGTTTTATTTCAGTCATTTAGTCCCATTTTCCCTTCATTTAATAATTCCATTACCAACCCATTTAAATTACTAGGAAATTGTTCATATAAATCCAATCGGAGCCACCACACCAAATGGAAAAGGAGTTGTCCTAAGGTCTCGACCAGGTGGTTATCCCCCGATGTTTGAAGCAACGATTTTCAAGGCTTCAATATCTTTGGTGCTAGAAGGAAGGCCAAAGCTATGAATGGCAGATAAATCCAAATCCGAAAGCCATTCTAAGAGCACAACACCCTCATCACCTTCAATTTCTTCCACATCTCAAATCACTAGAGAAGAAATTGATAAAAGCATTCAAACACCCACTACCAAAGGCTCGCATCAATCAGATAATCTGCCTCCTGAATCCCCTGAAGTTGAAGCTTTATTCCATAAACTTCAAGGATTCTCATTATCATTAGAAGAATCAGAATTATCTGAATGTAGTGTCACCTCACAGTTTGTTTCTTCCAAACCTCTCACTAGGTCACAGAGTGAAAAACTTGGAATTTCCCCAAAAGAATTTCCTATACCTAGTAGAGTCAAAACAAGGAAAACTCCATCAGAAACAGAAAATGGTACTAGTTCTTCATCGCATATTCAATCATCTGTTTCCCAAGCTCCAAATCAGAAAAGTGCAATAGTCCCATCATCATCTGCTCAAACTACATATGTTCAAACATTAATTGTCTCTTCTAGTACTTCAATTGTTACTACTCATACACCAGTTATCACTTCTAGTTCTTCTACCATCATCACAACAATGGCACAAAGACCATGGACTAGACCGGGAGCTGTAAATATGGCTATACCTTCACATGATCTACCTGATCATCCTGAAAAATGGCTGCCAAAGTTTAGTCCATATACTGGTATACAAGCGGAAGAACATATCAATAATTTTATGCTTGCTATAAATCTAAATCAAGTAGAGCATGAAGATGTTGTAGTCAAGTTATTTCCCTATACCTTGCAAGGAACAGCAGGATCTTGGTACTTTTCCTTACCTTCTGATTCTATCACTAATTGGGATATGTTTGAAGAGAAATTTTTAACTAAATATGGAGATGATAGATCAATTGCTACCCTAATCAACGATCTCTCCAATTTAAATACTCAACCCAAGGAACCCATTAAAGATTTTAACTCTCGATTTAATAAACTCTTGAATAAGATCCCTGCAACATCTAAACCTAGTGAACATGTTAGAAGTGAATGGTACATTAATGCTTTGCCCTCAAACATAGCAATTTTTGTAGATAGAGTTGCAAAACCGACTTTAGCTGAAAATATGAAAGAAGCTATTTCAGTTGAAAAACAAATGATTTCTCTAGATAAGAAAAGTGCTATTGAGGAAAGAAAATCAAAGAAAGTCACTTTTAAAAATGATTCCAAGAGAAAGGCACCAAGAGATCCATATGACATGGAAGGTCTACATAAAGTTCTTAAAACCATGTCTAATGAGATGGTTGAGATCAAAAAGCAAGTAGCAGAGACTTCTACAAAGAGACCATTTAGAAATTTCAAGAGTAATCAAGCTGAATCAAAACCTCCCAATACAATCTCCAATGCAGAATCAGAAGAAGAAGAAGAAGAAGATACTCCTCTAATGACATATGAAGAAGATGAAAGAGAAGAAATAGCTGAACTAAATGGAATGTGGGATTTCATTCTCCCTAATTCAGATAGTGAAATGGAACAAGAAGCTATGCCTATGAGTACAAGGAGCAAATCTTCATTGGAACCTATTAAAACTGTTCCAAAGAAGAAAACTACAACTCCGGGTACTAAAGAAAAAACCCCTGCAAAGAGAGATTCACCCTTACCCACTCAGAATCAGCTATCATCTCCCAATCCTCCTACAACATCATGTAAGACTCTAGCGGTTTCTGATCCAATGGATTACAATATTGTTGAGGACATGAAAAAGACTAGAGCGAATATTTCATTACATGAACTCAACAAACTTAAACATCAACAAAAGCTATTATTAAAAGAGTTAAATGCTACACCTGTTGCTCCTTTACCAAGCGGTGTAGTAGCTAAAGCAACTAAAGGGACTGGTAAGCCACCAGACAAAGTAGATGCAACAAACACTGTTCTTATTGGAGAAAGGTCAAATTCTCAGACACCTCCATTTCTGTTGACTTATGAAATATACAATAAGAATTTTCATAATTGTTTAATTGATTATGGAGCATCCTCTAATATAATGCCTTCTTCATTCTATGTTGAATTGAAAATCGAACCACAGAGGTCTTTTGTTCACATTGTACAATTGGATCGCTCTAAAGTTCAAGTTGTAGGAGAAATCAATTTAGTTACCATTAGACTAGCTTCCGATCCTAGGATTGTCCAAAGAATTGATATTCTAATTGCAGATATTCCTGAATTCTATGGATTAGTCTTAAGCAGAGACTGGTCTACGAAACTTAATGGCTATATCTCAACCAATTTTTCACATATGTGGCTTCCCTACAAAGGGAAACCAAATCAAATCAAAATCGAGTGAGAAAAACATATGACACACACTGTAACTGAATTTGAACAACCAAACTTCAAATTTACTAATGCTAAACTTCAAATTTCAACTTTGAAATTTGAATTAGTTAATCTTGGCTCTGATTCTAAACCCCAAAATGTTAATCTAGGACTCAATTTAACTCCAGAAAAAATATCTTCTTTTATTAAACTTCTGAGTAAATATAAAAATGTCTTCGCTTGGAGTTATGAGGATTTAAAGACTTATGATACTTCTGTAATTCAACACACAATTCCAATGCTATCTGATGCTAAGCCTGTTCAACATAAGTTAAGAAAGATTCATCCAAATCTTGAGGATCAAATCAAAACAGAACTCAACAAACTTTTAAAAGCCAAAATCATTTTTCCTATAAGGCATTCCAATTGGGTTTCCAACATGGTACCCGTCAGGAAGAAAAATGGTGATATTAGAATCTGTATTGATTTCAGGAATTTAAATAAGGCATGTCAAAAAGACAATTTCCCATTTCCAACCATGGAGCAAATTCTTCAAAAGGTAGTTGGTTCTGAACTCATGTCCTTCCTTGATGGATTTTTAGGGTATAATCAAATTTTAGTACATCAAGATGATAGGTTGAAAACCACTTTCAGAACCAAATGGGGAACTTATGCTTATCAGAAAATGCCTTTTGGTTTAGTAAATGCAGGAGCTACTTTCTAGAGAGCCATGGACATAGAATTTAAGGGTCTGATTAATAGATTAGTTGTTATTTATCTTGATGACATAACAATTTATTCAAAAAAGAGATCCAATCATCTACATGATCTGAAACAAATATTTGAAAGATGTAGAAGGTTTGGTATTTCCTTAAACCCAAAGAAATCCTTCTTTTCTCTCGATCAAGGAAAACTCTTAGGGTTTGTTTTGTTAGGGTCCTTTGATTTGGCTAATTGGCAAGCCAAATGATAGTGTAACATCAAACCAGTCTTTGGAGCCCAAGGACCTAGTCTTTCTGGACTCAGAGAGGGCTCTCTCTATTTGTGTAAGGGATATCTGTGTGTTTGCTTATTGTGTTTTTATTTTAGGCTAGTTACGAAATAGCTTTTTGGTTTTGATTTTTAAGTTGTGAGGGATGAACTGATCAAAGACATAAGATAGGTAAAAATATGTCAAATCAACTAGGTTATGGGGTCGAAAAGATCAATAAAGCTTTCAGATGGTGATACAAGGTTGTTGAAGGGCCGTTTTGATTCGAGGTAAAATGGATCTTTGGGAAAAATGGAGTAAGATGGAAATCAAGTTTGTAAATAACAAAGGATTTCAAGCACAAATAGTTTAATAACTGACATAAACATGGTAGGGAAAACCATTAATCATGAGAAATGTAACTTTAAGCTAATCAATGCATAGAAATAAACATTCAAGCCATGCATAAAGATATATAACTCTCTAACTTTAGGAAATGGCTATCAGAATTTGGGGAAATACATTTAAGAGAGACAAAAAACCCAAATCACTATGCCGAAATGCCTAAAAATAGTACTTCAAGCTATTGAGCACTTTGAAAACAAGATTTCATAGTCTTAGGCAAAGGGCAAGATCAAGACAAGACCTCCTTGGTTCAACAAATGACAATCTAATCAGTCAAAGATAATTTTCATAGATGGAGCTATGGCTAGCCATGAGTAAGCAAGGCATATCGTAAATCATACTTATCATGCATAAAACCATAAATGAAACAAGAAAACAATATTCTTAAGTTATTAAAGAGAAATCAAGAATTCTTTAATGTGACTAAGAATGAAGAAAACATGGAAGCTATGAAAAAACAGGAAATTTGAGGTGCCTCCAAGGGCATGTCTCAAATTTTTTCTCTACTGTCCTATAGCAAGTAAGAACATGGATTTCTGAATGAAAACTAAGAAAAAAAATAGAGATAGAGACACTATACCATTTTACCAAGTCATAGAATCCAACAACAATCCTCTTTCATCATCCAAGAACATCCAAGAAACTATCCAAAAGCATGAGACAAGTATTTCTTCCAAAGCTTATATGACCATATATTGCTTCTATTCATCAAGGTCAGCCCTTTTTACAATGAAAGCCTTTGGAATATATAGGCCAAAGTGAAGAAAACTTCTTAGTTCAACTTGCAATCTCATTGGCCTATTCAAAATATCTTATTTTGTCCTTGAGGCTTTGCAAAGCCCAAGGCACAAAATATCTAATAAAATATCTCAAAAAATGCTAAAAAAGGGAAATAAATTGAATTTTCCTAACTAACCATGTACAAAAATAGCTAAACGCACATGAGAAAAAGTCACTTTTTAAAGGTTCAATTTTTACAAAAATACTCAAAAAATACATCAGCAAAAGGACCCCTGACTTGCCGGCAACTTTTGGAGGCCTTCCCGATGTCGAAACAAGGCTCATGATGGCTCGTTGGAAAGCTCTAAGTGTCTAATTTCTAAAAATGTTTATTTTTCTCCCAAATGACCACCAACATTCCTCCAAAAATATGCTTTTATGTAAAAACCCAAAAAATAAGCCTTGCTGATAAACGGGGCAGAGTGTAGAAAAAACGAGTGTTTTTCGCCATTTTGGGGGAGCAAAAGATCTTCAATTGTTCTTAAAATCACTGAGTATGTGGCCTTGAAATTATGGCATCCAATGATACCATTTTCATCCTTTGATGATGTCCCAAACTGAAATGGTGATGCCCATGAGTTTTGGCCAAAAACCCAAAAATGACAAAAAACCAAAACATGTCGAATTTCACCCAAAATTGGTGAGCATGACCCTCAAGGGTTTTCAGCAACATGTTGTGAAGCAGAGGCCAAAATTTGGAGCCTTGAGTTGTCTTTCCTAAATTTTCGTGCCAGGTGCTTCCCATTAGCCTCCTTGAGTTTTTCCTGAGCAGCCTTCAACTTCCACCGGGCAAAGTGATTGAGCTTTTTATAATGCCCGGACATCCTCCGTTGAAGGTCCAAGTCCCTATTTTCCTTCTCCAATTTTTTCTCCAAGTGATCATTAAATCTCTTAAGCCATGCTTCCTGATTGTTCTCTTTCTCTTGTTCGAACAATGCAGTGAGAGGGGTAGATTGGACAAGGGCATATTCTTCTTCTTTTTGTTTCTTAAGGGCCCTTTTTAGCCCCATGGTTCTTGGCCTCTTTCGCCTAGGCTGATCTTCACCTTCAATTTCATCGAACTCACCCATGAGTTCTTCCAATCTCATCTATGATTTGGAGGCCTCCCTTTTGTATCTGATGGCCCGTGTCTCATATACAGCGATATGGACACTCATCTGCTTGTTTTGGACTTGTAAAAAGTGATTGAAGTTCCTAGCCCTATCAAGATCAGTCTTCAAGGCATCAATTTGGCTTTCTCTATGGATCAAGAGATTTTCTAGGATCTGGGCTTCATTATCATTATCATCACTTTGGATTTGGATGATGTCGAATTCCCTTTCCTGTTCATGACTGCTTTCTTTCTTGTCCTTCCCTTTTCTTTGGGTGGCTCTTCTAGTCCTCTTCCTCTTGGGAAATTCGACCATGGGTTTCTTGGGAAACTTTCCCTTGCTTCGGAGGGCCCTAGTCACATTTGGAGTTACAACTCTATGCACCATTTTCTTTGATGTCTGGGGATTGGCCACTTTCGGAGAAGAGATCATGGCCCCTTGCCTAGGAGAGGCATCTAGCACATGCTCCATGGGCTCTTTACCTTTGTCACTTTGCTCCTCATTTTTGCCACTATCTTGGATTTCTTCATGGATGCCTTGGATGTCCTTTTGCACTTCCTTTTGAGGGTTTTCCTCCTCACTGTGTTGCACATCTTCATGCTACTGCCCCTCTTCTTCATGAGGTTGTTGTTCCTTTTTAGGAGGCTGTTGTTCATCACCCTTAGGATGTTGTGTATCATGTTGTGTCTGCCCTTGTTCAGCATCTTCATGGGTCTGCTCACCCTCACTATGTTGCATATCTTCATGCTGCTCATCATCATGATCTTTTTTCCCTTGCCGTTCAATCTCACTATGATGCTGCTCATCAACACTTTCTTCTTCATCCCCTTGCTGCCCAGTTTCATCCTGCTGCTGCTCTGTTTCATCCTACTACTGCTCATCATCACTTTCCTCTTCCTGCTCATGTTCTTCTTCCTCATCATGGTCATGCGCCTCTCTCTCTTCAGGCTCTTTTTTTTGTTTTGTGGTAAACTTGAGCCTCTTGGGAATAGGTATGCTAGAAGATGGCGAATGATGGTGAGTAGGAGGTGTAGGGGATGTATGAACTAGAGGGATAGTGGAGAAATCTAGATGGGTGATGAAAGTATCCCAAGAAACTTCCCTCTTCTCAATCTGATGAAGAATGATGACTTTGATGAGGGAGTGATGGAAGAGGCGGGCTGTTTGTTGTGAAGGAGGATTTTTCTGAACAGTGGAGGCCATTTTCTCAATGCTTCTATGTAAGAAGAAAGGAAGATTTAGTAATTTGGCCCTCGTGAAATGCATGAGCAGTCGAATGTGATAGGCATAGACTCGGGATAATCTTCCCTCACAATTGAAGTATTTCATGATGATCTTCATGAGGGGGGCGTAGCTAGTCAAAAGATATGAGAAGGGGAAAATGGAAGGGCATGAATCTCTGTGCTCAGGCTTTAGAAATGTCTTGTATTCTATTGAGTCCAAGTGGCTTTGTTTAAACCACTTCTCCCCGACATAAGGGATTTTAGTGGCCTTGGAGATGGACCTTGGAGAGAATTTGAAATCTAGGCCTGCCAGCTGGAAATGCTTCTCTTGAAACCTCAAAGCGCAAAGATGTGTCAGAGGGGAAAAACTCTTCACCTCTTGAAATCTTTGACAAAAATCTAAACACCCAATCTCATGGAAATTGAAAAAGACTGATGGGTGGGAATTCACTTCTTCAGTGGAAACAGGCTAAAATATCTTATGCAAGCCACTCCTACTATCTTGCCTGGGAGGCATCTTGTTTTGAATGCTCTCTGCAACACCAAGCTGCCTCAAATAGCCTGTGGAAATTTCTTTTCAAGCACACAACTATGTCTTCTTTTTTAGTCATTGTTTGACCATGGAAAATTGCCTCAAATGCTATGTGAAATGGTTCTTTAATACCATCTCTCAGCTCCTTACAAATCACTGTTTGTCTTCCTTTGTATGCCAATCAACAAATAGTTATCAAAATAACAAGCACACAGTCAATTTGTTACTGTGCTTGGGTAAGGTTACAAGGTTCCTTTATGTTTTGATAAAAACAAGGCAGCCTTGTATTTAGACAAAGGCAAAACACTCCTCCCAATCAAAAACACCCTCCTTGTATTCACTATTTCTCACACATAGGTAGAAAAAACACCTTCAAATTGAGTTAAAAGATCATTCACCATAATTTGTTTCATGGATCAAAAGAGGCAGCACTGGATTTTCTTTTTTACCAAACAGAGAGGACTTTTGAAAGTGAAAAAGTCATTTATGTATGATTATTGTTGTTAAATTAGGCTCACTGTTTCACCTTAGGAACACTGTGTTTTCCTTTCAAAAACTGCCTCCACCTTCTAACACTATTTTCACTATTACACTTTGCTGATAGAGGTTAGCTTTGTCCTAACACAGTTAGGACACCTTCAACAATTTTAAAAACCTCTAATATTATGTTTATCTTTGACTTGCAAGCAGTGTTATGGTCACTGTTTTGAGGGTAGCTTTAGGCTCTTTGAAACTAAAATGAACAGTCTACTAGCCTCCCACCCAACAACTTTGTCAATATATTTAACAAATTACTTTGATCTTCCTACCAAGACCTCCAATTTTTCACCATCATTTAGTTACTCGAATATACCAAGGAGGCAAATAAAAATACCTTGAATATGTATGGTAGCCTTTTCTTGAAGAGTTTGAGTAGCTTTCAGTGCTTGTTGAAGGCAAAAAAGAGGCATGGCACTTTCAGATGTGAGGGCGTCGTGTTGTGTGAGGAGTCGGGTCGATGGTCGGGTGGTCGTGACCGGCACCTACAGGCGTGCCGCACAACAATATAATGCCTTTGTAAATTGACTTATGAATGCACCGTGCACTTTTCCAGGCGCGCCACGTGGGCTAAAAGGCTTTAAAATTCTGCAAACTTGCTCAAAAACTCTCTTCGGTCCAGTGAGCAGCTAAGAGGAGATGTTGTTTGCATTTTGATAATTTCAAATGGGCTTGCAACGGTCCTTTTAACTTGTTTTGAAAGAAAAAAGGTCAAAGTCCTTTTTACGTTTGCTTGGTGAGGGTTTTTAAAACCTTTGAAAAGGCTTTCCGGGTTAACAAAAAACGTGAAGCACTTGCCTTGTGATTTCATCACTTAAAACCTATAAAGACTCTTTTTTTCACTAATCCTTTGACAAGATGTGGAGTTTGACTTTTGAAAAGATAACATAGTGATGGCTTTTGTTTAGGTAAAGAGGTCTTGTTTAGGAACTGAAAATCTCCTCTACTGCCTTTTCAATGTGCTTTATTAAAAAAGGAAACTCTGCCACTGTTGACCTTTTAATGACATTTTCAAAGGAAAATTATGCTAAAAAAAACATACCAATGAGATGTGAAGCATCTTTTTCCATTTTTGCAAGGAGATATCTCATCTTTTTAAAACTTAATTAAGAGTTTCTGCTCCTGATGCTTTGAAGGTAGTCATGCCCACTGTGAAGTTGATTGAACTGGCAGGCGCTGCTTTGAGTCTCTCTCTTGACTGTGGGCAAAAAACTCATTTGAAACTTTAAGTGAAAAATTCTGTTACAAAAGGTCTCCATCATCAAGGCAACTAACTAACCTTAAATTGACAAAGCAATCCAGGCTTCAACTTTATGGAGATATAGCAGGGGATGATGGGCTGAAGTTTAAGATGGAAAATTTGAAAACTGTCCCTTTGTTTCCTCTGTGAAGGAATTCTGCAAGGATAATGAATTTTCATTCATTTCACCCTTTTTGAGAGCAATCCCTTTTCAAATCTTTGCCACATGCAATAGTTGCTTTTCATCCTCAAACAATGGTGAGCCCTTTACTTTGTTTATGAAGGAGGCCTACTTTTGACAAATGCCTAGTTTCTTTTCAACCTCTGTCTCAACCAAATGAAGAATTTTTGATGAACATACTGATAATGGTTTTCTTTGTATTTAAGCAGTCAGCTTCAAACCAAGGCTATTTTACTTCCTTAGATTTAGCCATTTGCTTAACAATATTTCTTCATTTATAATCACCCCAGTAGCTTCACATTGTATTTTAATAACAGTGAAACTTATGTAAACAACTTTTAAAAGAACCACTGCTTTGCCTCCACTTTTAACACCATTTTTATTCAGAAAGCCTTAGTTTCTTTCCCACTATACCTAAAATTTTCCTTTACAGTCAGTGCAAATCTTAAAATCAAACTTTATCCCTGGCCCTCTGCTTATAGATGAAGGAGGCCTTTATCATAGTGCCTTTAACCCTCTTCTTATAAAATGAAGGAGGTTTTCTCAGTCTTCAACCCTCTGCTTATAAAATGAAGGAGGTTTTCTCAGTCTTCAACCCTCTGCTTATAAAATGAAGGAGGTTTTCTCAATGATGCCATTTCATCAGTTTTTAAACAATTTTATCTTTCTCTTCACTTCCTATTCATGCTTAAGCAAATGAAGATGACAAACTTTCAATAATTCATGATGGGCATTTCTCTGAGACATGTAATTCTGCTTTACAAATACCTTTGCGCCTCTTTTATACATCACAAGCAGTTTGGCTAGTATTTGCAAATCATTTCTTGTCATTCATAATTTACTAACCATTGACTGCGATTGCAGGAGCTTAATGAAATAACTCTCTGCCTTGTAGCTGCATCCCAGGCTCAAAATCACATGAGAAGCAGTTGTCTTCTCATGTTGAGCTAAATATTGTCTTCTAGGATGATGGTACACTTCTGCTCTTGAAAGAGCCTTTGAAACACTGTAAAATTACCTAATATCAGTTTGAACTATGGCACATGCATTGCTGAGACTTCAAGGCTTGTTAGTGGCGCGACTTAAGGGTGTAACCAACTTTATTTGCAGAATAGGAAAGTCTGTTATGACTGGTCTATATTAGATAGAGGTTCTTTGGCTTTAGGATAGTTTGCCAAGGGAGAAATGCCTAAAGCACCACTACCTAACTTAGGGGAGACTTCTTGGATAGATTTGGATTTTTTTCTTTGGAGCTGATGGACAAGCTAGTAGGGTTGAGGCTAGATAGGGCTTGATAATGAGGTTTTATCTTGCCATGGGCTGATTGGAAAGGTAGGAGGGAGGAAATATTTATGGTTGTTTTCCTGCTGGAAAATTTGACAAATTTTTGAGATCATCTGCTAGAAAACTCAGCTAGGAATCTAGTCATCAACAACAGGTGAAAAATACGGATGAATAACAGTGGCTCCATTTGGGGATTGCAGCTCTTTTTTAGGAGGTGTCCAGAATTTCAGATCTTTGGCTTATGAAGACTAGTGCGTTATCCATTGGCACAAATTTCATTCTTCCTTGATGCTATTTCTGAAAATTGATGGCATGATTAGCATCAATGATATTTATACCTACCCCACTATCTTTCCTAACATTTTTTCTTCCTTTAGGTGCATTTGGACTAGCAACCCTTTGACAATATATATATATATATATATATATATATATATATATATATATATATATATATTTTGAAAAATGAACCTATCTAGTTCTACACTTATATCTTCCAGGAGTTCAGATTAAGCTGATGAACTCCTTCATTACTCTACCTATGCTAGATCAACTGTCAAGGTTAAGCTGTTTGACAGGATTTTGTTCTCTAATCTAAAACATGAAATTGAAAAATGACCAAATCGGGGTTAGACAGTCTGATTTGTAATGTACTTGTGGCACAAAATTCAAGCTACACACAAATATAATTTTGCAAAAAATGAAATCTAGAAAAATGGGGCTAGGATGCACAATTTGTTTTTCATCCTCGCTTCCCTCTTTGGTTCTGTTTTGAGCATATGGAACCAGTATTCTTTCCTAATCTATTCTCTTTGATAAGTCAAGCTTACACAATGTTGACCATCTTTTCCACTCACTAACTTATCAGGAAATAAATTTAAAACATGTTGAGCTATGATTAGGCTAGATAACTAAACAATACATTTGACCACTAGTAGTGGCATTTAGACTTGCGCGCTTTCTGAATGACTATTTTTTGAACATGGGGCCTTCTTTCTATTTTTCAAACTGCCCTCTTTTTCTATTTTTCTATTGTTTTTGAATTTTTTGTTTTTATCTATTTTTCAAACAATGGTACATACAATGATTGAAAATGTTTTAAACTCAGAAATCTTGGAAATGGCGAAACTTAAGCATCTTATCCTCATAAGGATCCCCTACCACTCTTGGTCCACTCAACTCTTGAAAAAAAAAAATTGGAAAATTTTCTCCTTCAAGCATGACATAAGGATTCATGCATGAATCTCTCAAAAAACTCGTATCTTCCCGCTGTACCTCTTTATACCTCTGATTTCTTCTCCTTCCTTTAATGTACATATTTTTCAATTAATGCAGATATTCTTTGTCATTTTTGAAATATATGATGACATCATCAACGTATGTCAAAATTCAGAAATTTAGGACTGGAAACATGGCTTTTAGAAGCATATTTTTGATATCCGGTGGTTTTGTAGTTCTGAGTTTGAAACTGGAACTACTTCTAGCATACTAGAAAAAATCTTTGAGTTGTCTACTTTGCAAGGGAATCAATTGGCTATACCCTGAAACATCATCTTGCAAAGACATATGATTAAAAGCACTTATCATTGTATATCATGGTCTTGGGCAGGAAGGATAAAATTTCTATCACCAGGATGTGTATTAGTGTTTCTAAAATTAAAACAGATCCTATGACCAGCTATTTTATTTTTTACTATTACTGATTGGTTCAGATTTTTGTATTTTCTTTTGTCGAATTTGTTTCTTGGAGTGATGGTAGTGGCATAGTGTTTCTCACTGTTTTCTCGGTATGAAGTAGTATTTTAAATGAGATTTCCAATTCTAGCGGTTCTAAGTCTTTGTTGGAGTGACAGAATGTTAGCCAGTTCAAGCAACTCAGGCATATTCGGACTGCAGTCATCATCTCCTCTCATAAGAAGTTTATCAGGCATTTTTTCTGGATTTTGAGCTGTTATGGCTACAGTCAAGGTTTCATTTGCAGTGGAAGAGTTATGTGATGGTAAATCCTTGAGGTATGGTAAGAACATTAATCTTCCCTGCTCCTGAGTTCTAAAGAGTTTTGTGATATGTAAGTCTTCTAATGCCTCTGTTATGAAAAAGTCTCCTGATGTTACTGCTGATGTTTGCCTAAGGTTTGAGCAATTTTCTTGATAGTACATAATGGTTTGTGCTTCTTGCTCTATCCCTGTTTCAAAAGGGACACACTCACTTTCCTCAAGACATAGCTGTTCATGATCATGATAGTCTTGAGTTTCCAGTTCATCATAGAGAACTAGGGGCAGCTGATGTGGTGGGTCTAAGTTTGTTTCAAATCCTTCTAACTGTTCTTCAATGTCCTCATCAGTGTGTAAAATGAAAGAGTTCAGATCGAAATGCAAGGAATACATCGGGATGTTATCTGGCCTCTCTTGGCTACTGATCATGTATTTCATGTGTGATTCTCGATAGAGTATTCTAGTTTGGTCAAACATAGGAATAGTGGAGTAGGACATATCAAGTTGAATATTTCCTTGAAGCTTGACTCCCCAAGATCTGGATAGCAGCATTCCGTACTTGGGAGGGATGTCTGCTACCACTATATCCATGATCAGATGTTTTGCAGGTACTTGGGCCAAACTAAAACAAATATCTTTGATCAAACCTAGAAATTTGACTCTACTCGAATCAAATGAATATAAGTCTTTGTATGGTCTTGTGATTTCTAGGTCTAATCTTTCCATTACAACCTTCGGCAGGAGATTATGCAAGGCTCCAGAGTCTAGCATGGCATTGTGAAGGATTTGGTCATGGATATTCAGACTGATGTAAAAGGGAAGAGTGGTTCCTTCTTGGAATTTTCCTTCTATTTTCAGACCAAACAACACTTCAGGAGTGTCATCAGCTAGATTAAGGGTGTTTGCATCATTTCCTATATTTAGGACCTTTAACACTTGGGATTTATAAGAGCCTTGGGCGATAAGTTTAGTGAGAGGCATGGTAATCTTTATTTTGGTGATTTCTCCCTCAAAACTGAAAGGTACTTGTAGTTTAGACAGGTTCGCTTTAGCTTTTTCAGCCATGACTTTATCTATGTTCTGAGTTTGTTGGCTTTGTTTTGGGATCTTGTTTGACATAGCCACCTCGGGAATCTTTGTGGAAGTACTAGGAGCATCTGAGCCAAGACTTGTTTGGGTAAATTTATCTTTGTTTTGGTCAATTTTCCTGACCATGATTTTGTTGCTGTCCACTTCTTTTTTAAGGATGGTATCAGGGGTTTTAGTAGTGTATGAGCTGTCTTTCTTGGATTTGTCTTGGTTTTTTCTGCTTCTAAGGACATACTGCCTATGAGCTTCTACTATGGCATTCTGAAAATCTATGGCAGGATCCTCGGGATATTCATAGTTGGTTTCATCCTGATTCGGAGAGAAGAATGCTTGTTCTTCTTCTGTGAGGTACACCTCACTCTCATTATCAGACCCTATGAGGTTCAAATGATTTTCATCAATGGGTTCTGTATCCCTATCATCTTCTTCCACATAATTTTCATTAAACGGTGGCCTAATTTGCTGGTCATTTTCCCTTGGTTTGTTTTGAGGCTGTTCCCTCCTAAAATTTTGGTTCCGGTTTATGTTTGGAGGGTTTGGCTGGTTGTCCCTGAGAGGGGTCTTTTCACTATATTTTCCCACATTTTGGACATGGACCTAACCAAGTCATCTATTCTAGGATCTAAGGAAGGGACTGAAGTGGAGACCTCATCCCGGTATGTGACTTTCCTTTCTGATCTAGTCCTAGCTCTTTTTTCTGCTAAGTTGGCTTCTGCCCTTATGGCCACTTTTTGCATTTCTTCTAAGATAAGGGGGTACTTGTCTCTTAGTTGATAAGTCATTTCTGGGTCAAATCCCTCGGGGAATTTTTCTAAGGCTAAGCCAAGTGGGGGTTTGAAGTGAGGTGGGAGGGTGTTATACACATTGTTGAACCTAGTGCAGTATCCCTGGACACTTTCCCCATTTTCCCGTTTTAGATTGTTATACTTTGACAGGATTTGAATGGGGTTATTTTGGATTTCCCACTTGTTTATGAAGGTTTGGTAGAGTTTTGGGAGGTTTTGGATGCTATTTGGAGTTAAGCTCTTAAACCATTTTTTGGGTTCTCTGCCCAAGCTTTGGGCGAACATCCTCATTTTGATGGTCTCGTCTTCTATTTCCATGTATTCAAAGGCATCGCTAATCCTATCTACATGCTATTGAGTTGTGGTAGCCTCAACTCCGGTAAAGTGTGGGATTTTGGATTGATAGTCATTTTGTAAGGGAGCCAAAGGCTGTGGCAACACCAAAGGTGCATACTAGGCTGCCATGACAGGAGCTAATGGATGATGTACAAAATGAGGGCTTGTGGGATGAGCTGAGGTGGTTTGAACTGTAGTGGTTTGGATAGGTGTGGCAGATGTACTTGGACTAGTGATCTGATGTTGAGTAGATTTGGGATGGTAGGAGCCAAAGTGATGGAGAAGCTGAAAAGCGGGAGGTGTATTAGGCGAGGCTTCTCTACTAGGACTCTGTGGTAGATCTAGGGGCTCAAGATCGTCAAAGTCTATTTTACTTTGTGACTTGCTTCTAAAAAGAGTTTTTGTTGATTTTAAGTCAAAGGGGGAATCCTGCAAGGCTGTGAGATGTTCAGGTACTGATCTTGTTTTATGGATGGACCTATCGGTAGCTAAATTTCTAGTTTCAGAAGCTTGCCACAGAATCTTCTCTAGGTCATCTACTATGATAGGGGGATTTGGGTCTAGATGAGATCTGGTGTTGATTCTTCGTGAAGCCAGATTTCGCGTCTAGAGTTTAGAGAGGATGGTATTTGGGATTGTTTTGGATGGATGGCCTCTCTAGGGTTTTACTAATGTGAAGGATGGTCAAAACAAAAAGGATGGACTAGTGGAGTCACCAGGTGGATTTCTATGAGAACTATGGTCCACCACCAACACTATCAAAGATGCTTATGGGAAAAAGTTTTATAGCAAACTTTGAGATGGAAACTTGCAAAGAAGAGTGATTCACTTGGTTTTAATAGTTTGCTAGGCTATATGGACAAGCGAATGGTTCTCTTGGTAAGAATACTTCCACTTATCTCCTATGTTTAGGTGAGGTCTTCTGAAACGCTAAGTTATACTTAGTTTGTCACTGATTACAGAATTTCCACCCTGAGTTTTAAGTTTTTGGAAGGATGAGTTAGTAGAAAGGTATGGTTTATGAATTTTTTGGTCTTTTATGGAGTTTTTATGCCTACTGGAGGCTAGTGGATTCTCCAGGTGGAACTTGGTTGTTTTTGTTAAGATGTAGCTATGGTCCGCCACCAGTAACTAGGGAAAAGCCAATATGGGAATGTTTTGGGGTTTTTTGAGTTTAATGTGCCTATGAGGTTTGGAAGAGTTTCCTATAATTGAATCATCATTTTGCTAAGATGGTGAAAGAGCTAGTTTCTACTCTTCAGACAATACCTAAGCTTTCTAATTTTGACTGAGATTTTGAGAGATCCTAAGGGATACCAAGGATTTTTTGACTCAAATTCCCACCATGATCGCCATTATGTTAGTGAGCGGTGGGATAAGTCAAATGGATAGTATTCTTAAGGCTGTTGGAATGTTTAGGGAAACCAAGTTTTTTTATCACTCAGAGTCCCACCGTGATCGCCATTATGTTAGTGAGCGGTGGGATAAATCAATCGGATAGTATTCTTAAGGCTGCTAGAATGTTTAGGGAAACCAAGTTTGTTTATCACTCAAAGTCCCACCGTGATCGCCATTATGTTCGGGTCCCATGATTTGGCTGATTGGAAAGTCAAATGACAGTGTAACATCAAACCAGTCTTTGGAGCCCAAGGACCTAGCCTTCCTGGACTCAGAGAGGGCTCTCTCTATAATTGTAAGGGATATCTGTGTGTTTTCTTATTGTGTTATGATTTTAGGCTAGTTATGAAATAGGTTTTTGGTTTTGATTTTTAAGTTGTGAGGCATGAACTGATCAAAGACATAAGATAGGTAAAAATATGTCAGATCAACTGGGCTATGGGGTCGAAAAGATCAAGAAAGCTTTCAGATGGTGATACAAGGTTGTTGAAGGGCCGATTTGATTCGAGGTAAAATGGATCTTTGGGAAAAATGGAGTAAGATGGACATCAATTTTGTGAATAACAAAGGATTTCAAGCACAAATAGTTTAATAGCTGACATAAACATGGTAGGGAAAACCATTAATCATGAGAAATGTAACTTTAAGCTAATCAATGCATAGAAATAAACATTCAAGCCATGCATAGAGATATATAACTCTCTAACTTTAGGAAATGGCTATCAGACTTTGGGGAAATACATTTAAGGAGACAAACAACTCAAACCACTCTGCTGGAATGCCTAAACACAGTACTTCAAGTTATTGAGCACTTTAAAAACAAGATTTCATAGTCTTAGGCAAAGGGCAAGATCAGGATAAGACCTCCTTGGTTCAACAAATGACAATCTAATCAGTCAAAGAGAAGTTTCATAGATGGAGCTATGGCTAGCCATGAGTAAGTAGGGCATACCGTAAATCATACTTAGCATGCATAAAACTATAAATGAAACAAGAAAACAATATTCTTAAGTTATTAAAGAGCAATCAAGAATTCTTTAATGTGACTAAGAATAAAGAAAACATGGAAGCTATGAAAAAACAGGAAATTTGAAGTGCCTCCAAGGGCATGTCTCAAATTTGTTCTCTACTATCCTATAGCAAGCATGAACATGGATTTATGAATGAAAACTAAGAAACAAAACATAGATAGACACTATACCATTCTACCAAGTCATGGAATCCAACAACAATCCTCTTTCATCATCCAAGAACATCTAAGAAACTATCCAAAAACATGAGACAAGTATTTCTTCCAAATCTTGTATGACCATATATTGATTCTATTCATCAAGTTCAGCCTTGTTTACAATGAAAGCCTTTGGAATATATAGGCAAAAGTGAGGAAAACCTCTTAGTTCAACTTGCAATCTCATTGGCCTATTCAAAATATCTTATTTTGTCCTTGAGGCTTTGCAAAGCCCAAGGCACAAAATATCTAATAAAATATCTCAAAAAATGCTAAAAAGGGAAATAAATTAACTTTTCCTAACTAACCATGTACAAAAATAGCTAAACGCACATGAGGAAAAGTCACTTTTGAAAGGTTCAATTTTTACAAAAATACTCAAAAAATACATCAGCAAAAGGACCCCTGACTTGCCGGCAACTTTTGGAGGCCTTCTCGATATCGAAACGAGGCTCATGATGGCTCGTTGGAAAGATCTGAGTGTATAATTTCTAAAAAAGTTTATTTTACTCCCAAATGACCACTATAAGTCCTCCAAAAATGGGCTTGTGTGTTAAAACCCAAAAAATAAGCCTTGTTGTTAAACGGGGCAGAGTGTAGAAAAAGCAAGTGTTTTTCGCCATTTGGGGGAGAAAAAGATATTCAATTGTTATGAAAATTGCTGAGTATGTGCCCCTAAAATTATGGCATCCAATGATACAATTTTCATCCTTTGATTATGTCCCAAACTGAAATGGCGATGCCCATGAGTTTTGGCAAAAAACCCAAAAATGACAAAAAACCAAAATATGTCGAATTTTGCCCAAAATTGGTGAGCATGACCCTCAAGGGTTTTCAGAAACATGTTGTGAAGCAGAGGCCAAAATTTGGAGCCTTGAGGTGTCTTTCCTCAATTTTTGTGCTGAGCGCTTCCCTTTAGCCTCTTGAATTTTTCATGAGCAGCCTTCAACTTCTGCCAGGCAAACTGATTGAGCTTTTTATAATGCCCGGTCATCCTTTGTTGAAGGTCCAAGTCCCTAATTTCCTTCTCCAATTTTTTCTCCAAGTGATCATTAACTCTCTCAAGCCATGCTTCCCAATTTTTCTCTATCTCTTGTTCGAACAATGCAGTGAGAGGGGTAGATTGGAGAAGGGCATCTTCTTCTTCTTTTTGTTTCTCAAGGGCCCTTTTTAGCCCCATGGTTCTTGGCCTCTTTCGCCTAGGTTGATCTTCACCTTCACTTTCATCGAACTCACCCATGAGTTCTTCCAATCTCATCTGTGCTTTGGAGGCCTCCCTTTTGTATCTGATGGCCCATGTCTCATATACAGCCATATGGACACTCATCTGCTTGTTTTGGACTTGTAAAAAGTGATTGAAGTTCCTAGCCCTATCAAGATCAGTCTTCAAGGCATCAATTTGGCTTTCTCTATGGATCAAGAGATTTTCTAGGATCCAAGATTCATTATCACTATCATCACTTTGGATTTGGATGATTTCAAATTCCATTTCCTGTTCATGACTGCTTTCTTCCTTATCCTTCCATTTGCTTTGGGTGGATCTTTTATTCCTCTTCCTCTTGGGAAATTCGACCATGGGTTTCTTGGGAAAATTTCCCTTACTTCAGAGGGCCCTAGTGATATTTGGAGTTACAACTCTAGGCACCCTTTTTTTTGCTTCTGGGGCTTGGTCACTTTCGGAGAAGAGAGCATGGCCCCTTTCCTAGGAGAGGCAGCTAGCACATGCTCCATGGGCTCTTTACCTTTTTCACTTTGCTCCTCATTTTTTCCACTATCTTGGATTTCTTCATGGACACCTTGGTTGTCCTTTTGCACTTCCTTTTGAGGGCTATCCTCCTCACCATGTTTCACATCTTCATGTTGCTTCCCTTCTTCTTCATGAGGTTGTTGTTCCTTTTTAGGAGGTTGATGTTCATCACCCTGAGGATGTTGTGTATCGTGTTGTGGATGCCCCTATTCAGCATCTTCATGGGTCTTCTCACCCTCACTGTGTTGCATATCTTCATGCTGCTCATCATCATTCCCTTCTTTCCCTTGTTTTTTAGTCTCACTGTGATGCTACTCATCAGCACTTTCTTCTTCATCCCCTTGCTGCCCTGTTTCATCCTACTGCTGCTTTGTTTCACCCTGCTGCTGCTCATCATCACTTTCCTCTTCCTACTCATGTTCTTCTTCCTCATCATGGTCATGCTCTTCTCCCTCTTCAAGCTCTTTTGTTTGTTCTGTGGTAAACTTGAGCCTCTTGGGAATAGGTCTGCTAGAAGAAGGCGAAGGATGGTGAGTAGGAGGTGTAGGGGATGTATGAACTAGAGGGACAGTGGAGAAATCTGGATGGGTGATGAAAGTATCCCAAGAGACCTCCCTCTTCTTAAGTTGATGAAGAATGATTACTTTGATGAGGGAGTGATGGAAGAGGCAGGCTACTTGCTGTGAAGCAGGCTTTTCCTGAATAGTGGAGGCCATTTTCTCAATGCTTCTATGTAAGAAGAAAGGAAGATTTAGTAATTTGGACCTCGTGAAATGCATGAGCAGTCGAATGTGATAGGAATAGACTCGGGAGAATCTTCCCTCACAAGTGAAGTATTTCAGATGATCTTCATAAGGGGGGCATAGCTAGTCAAAAGATATGAGAAGGGGAAAATGAAAGGGCATGAATCTCAGTGCTCAAGCTTTAGAAAGGGCTTGTATTCTTCTGAGTCCAGGTGGCTTTGTTTAAACCACTTCTCCCTGACATAAGGGATTTTAGTGGCCTTGGAGATGGACCTTGGAGAGAATTTGAAATCTAGGCCTTCCAGCTGGAAATTCTTCTCTTGAAACCTCAAAGCGCAAAGATGTGTCAGAGGGGAAAAACTCTTCACCTCTTGCACTCTTTGACAAAAATCTAAACACCCAACCTCATGGAAATTGAACAAGACTGATGGGTGGGAATTCACTTATTTAGTGGAAACAGGCTCAAATATCTTATGCAGACCACTCCTACTATCTTACCTGGAGGCATCTTGTTTTGAACGCTCTCTGCAACACCAAGCTACCTCAAATAGCCTGTGGAAAGTTCTTTTCAAGCACACAACTATGTATTCTTTTTTAGTCATTGTTTGACCACGGAAAATTGCCTCAAATGCTGTGTGAAATGGTTCTTTAATACCATCTCTCTGCTCCTTACAAATCACTGTTTGTCTTCCTTTGTATGCCAATCAACAAATAGTTATCAAAATAACAAGCACACAGTCAATTTGTTACTGTGCTTGGGTAAGGTTACAAGTTTCCTTTATGTTTTGATAAAAAAAATTCAGCCTTGTATTTAGACAAAGGCAAAACACTCCTCCCAATCAAAAACACCCTCCTTGTATTCACTATTTCTCACACATAGGTAGACAAAACACCTTCAAATTGAGTTAAAAGATCATTCACCATAATTTGTTTCATGGATCAAAAGAGGCAGAACTGGATTTTCTTTTTTACCAAACAGAGAGGACTTTTGAAAGTGACAAAGTCATTTATGTATGATTACTGTTGTTAAATTAGGCTCACTATTTCACCTTAGGAACACTATGTTTTCCTTTCAAAAACTGCCTCCACCTTCTAACATTGTTTTCACTATTACACTTTTCTGATAGAGGTTAGCTTTGTCCTAACACAGTTAGGACACCTTCAACAATTTTAAAAACCTCTAATACTATGTTTATCTTTGACTTTCAAGCATTGTTATGGTCACTATTTTGAGGGTAGCTTTAGGCTCTTTGAAACTAAAATGAATAGTCTACTAGGGTCCCACCGCAACAACTTTGTCAATATATTTAACAAGTTACTTTGATCTTCCTACCAAGACCTCCATTTTTTCACCATCATTTAGTTACTCGAATATACCAAGGAGGCAAATAAAAATACCTTGAAGATGTATGGTAGCCTTTTCTTGAAGAGTTTGAGCAGCTTTCAGGGCTTGTTGAAGGCAAAAAAGAGGCGTGGCACTTTTAGATGTGAGGGTGTCGTGCTGTGTGAGGATTCGGGTCAATGGTTGGGCGGTCGATACCGGCGTCTATAGGGGCGCCGCGCGCCAATACAATGCCTTTGTAAATTGACTTCTGAATGCGTCGTGCACTTTTCCAGGTGCGCCGTGCGGGCTAAAAGGCTTTAAACTTCTGCAAACTTGCTCGAAAACTCTCTTTGGTCCAGTGAGCAGCTAAGAGGAGATGTTGTTTTCATTTTGAGAATTTCAAATGGGCTTGCAATGGCTCTTTTAACTTCTTTTGAAAGAAAAAAGTTCAAAGTACTTTTTACGTTTTCTTGGTGTGGGTTTTGAAAACTTTTGAAAAGGCTTTCTAGGTTAACACAAAACGTGAAGCACTTGCCTTGTGATTTCATCACTTAAAACCTATAAAGACTCTTTTTTGCACTAATCCTTTGACAAGATGTGGATTTTTACTTTTGAAAAGGTAACATAGTGATGGCTTTTGTTTAAGTAAAGAAGTCTTGTTTAGGAACTGAAAATCTCCTCTACTGCCTTTTCACTGTGATTTATTAAATACGAAGCTCTGCCACTGCTGACCTTTTAATGATATTTTCAAAGGAAAATTATTCTCAGAAAACATACCAATGATTTATGAAGCATCTTTTGCCATTTTTTCAAGGAGATATCTCATCTTTTTTAAAACTTAATTGACAGTTTTTTCTCCTGATGCTTTGAAGGTGGTCATGCTCACTGTGAAGCTGATTGATCTGGCAGGCACTACTTTGAGTCTCTCTCTTGACTGTGGGTGAAAAGCTCATTTGAAACTGTAAGTGAAAAATTATATTACAAAAGGTCTCCATCATCAAGGCAACTAACTAACCTTAAATTGACAAAGAAATCCAGGCTTCAACTTTATGGAGATATAGCAGGGGATGATGAGCTGAAGTTTAAGATGTAAAATTTGAAAATTGTCCCTTTGTTTCCTCTGTGAAGGAAGTCTGCAAGGATAATGAATTTTCATTCATTTCACCCTTTTTGAGAGCATTCCCTTTTGAAATATTTTCCACATGCAATAATTGCTTTTCATCCTCAAACAATGGTGAGCCCTTTACTTTGTTTATGAAGGAGGCCTACTTTTGACAAATGCTTGGTTTCTTTTCAACCTCTATCTCAACCAAATGAAGAATGTTTGATGAACATACTGATAGTGGTTTTCTTTGTATTGGAAAGCAGAAGTCAGCTTAAAACCAAGACTGTTTTACTTCCTTGGCCATTTTCTTAACAATATTTCTTCATTGATAATCACCCTAGTAGCTTCACATTGTATTTTAATAACAGTGAAACTTATGTAGACAAATTTTAAAAGCACTATTTCTTTGCCTCTGCTTTTAACACCATTTTTTATTCAGAAACCCTCAGTTGTTGTCTCACTGTACCTAAAATTTTCCTTCACATTTTAGTGAAAAAATTAAAATCAAACTTTATCCCTGGCCCTCTGCTTATAGATGAAGGAGGCCTTCTCAGTCGTCAACCCTCTGCTTATAAAATGAAGGAGGTTTTCTCAGTCTTCAATCCTCCGCTTATAAAATGAAGGAGGTTTTCTCAGTGATGCCATTTCATCAGTTTTTAAATAGTGTTATCTTTACCTTCACTGCCTATTCATCCTTAAGCAAATGAAGATGACAAAATTTCAATAATTCCTGATGGGAATTTCTCTGATACATGTAATTCTGCTTTCCAAATACCTTTGCGCCTCTTTTAGACATCACAAGCAGTTTGGCTAGTATTTGCAAAGAACTTCTTGTCATTCATAATTTACTAACCATTAACTGTGATTGCAGAAGCTTAATGAAATAACTCTCTGCCCTGTAGCTGCATCCCAGGCTCAAAATCACATGAGAAGCAGTTGTCTTCTCATGTTGAGCTAAATACTATCTTCTGGGATGATGGTACACTTATTCTCTTGAAAGATCCTTTGAAACACTGTAAAATTACCTAATATCAGTTTGACCTATGGCACATGCATTGCTAAGACTTCAGGGTTTGTTAGTGGCGCGACTTAAGGGTGTAACCAACTTTATTTGCAAAATAGGAAAGTATGTTATTACTGGTCTATAGTAGACAGAGGTTCTTTGGCTTTAGGATAGTTTGCCAAGGGAGAAATGCCTAAAGCATCACTACCTAACTTAGGGGAGACTTCTTGGACATATTTGGATTGTTTTCTTTGGAGTTGATGGACAAGCTAGTAGGGATGAGGCTAGATAGGGCTTGATAATGAGATTTTATCTTGTCATGGGCTGATTGGAAAGGTAGGAGGGAAAAAATGTTTATGGTTGTTTTCCAGCTGGCAAATTTGACAAATTTTTGAGATCAGCTGCTAGAAAACTCAGCTAGGAATCTAGTCATCAACAACAGGTGAAAAATACTGATGACTAACATGTGTCAAAAGATGGTATATATATCGATCCTGACAGAGTTAAATAAATTTTTGATATTTATTTACCTCAATAAAAAGTCCATGCAATCATTTTTATGTCAGATTAATTTTGTAAAAAGATTCAATCCATATTTTTTGCAAATTTTTTTACTTATGCAGAATATGGTTAAGAAAAATTTAGTATTCAAATGGGGATATAAGGAAAAAGAAGCCTTTGATGCGATCAAGAAGGCAATCATTGATGCACTTGCATTAAATACTCCCAATTTTTCTAAAGATTTTATTCTGTATATTTTGGTAGCCGAAACATCCTATGTTTTTGTTTTAACACAGCTCAATGATCAACAAATTGAAGTGCCGATTTCTTTCTTCAGCTCGAATCTACAAGGAGCTGAGCTGAATTATTTCGATGTTGAAAAATAAGCCTTCGCTATATTTAATTCAATCAAACATTTTAGGCCTTTTCTCTTAAAAACACACACAAAGGTTATTGTCCCATTCTCTACAGTAAGACAATTACTAATTCAAAGAGAAGTAGGAGAAAAAAGGTCTAACTGGGTGATAGCTTTGCAAGAATATGATATTGATATTAAACCAGCAAATATTGTTAGAGGACAAGGTTTTTGTAGATTATTAGCAGGAGCTCATAACATACCAGAAAATCCAGATCCAGAAAATGTTGTTCAAGTAAGTTAGATAAGTGTTACATATTTTGAATCTCAGTATGTTGATCTGATATTTTACTTGAAAAATATGTATGCTTCTTCTAATCTCAACTATAAGAATAAATGTGCTTTAAGATTGAAGTCTACTAAATATGAAATCATTGATGATGTGTTATTCAGAAAGAATTATGATTTAATCCTATTAAGATGTCTTGAAAAGACTGAAGCAAAAAAGGTATTGCGGGAATTACATGATGGACCAGCAAGAGGTCATTTTGGAGGGGATACCACAGCCCAAAAAATCATCCATGCTGGATATTATTGGCCTACCCTTTTCAAAGATACACATGATTATGTGAGGGAGTGCAAGATTTTCCAAACTGCTAGTGGAAGACAAAGGAAGCCAACTTTTCCTTTGCATCCAGTAAACATTGAGCAACCATTTGAGCAATGGGGGCTTGATATTATTGGCGAGATAGTTCCTCATTCTTCCAAACAGCACAAGTACATCCTCACAGCAAAAAATTACTTCACAAAGTGGGTAGAAGCAATTCCTCTAAAGGTAGCCAACTCTGATGCAATTATTGATTTCATCGACCAATTCATCATTACCAGGTTTGGTGTACCTAACGCTCTGGTCTTTGACAATGCATCTTATTTTTCTGGTAATAGTATAATGGAATTTGCGATTAAAAGAGGTTTTAAATTGAAATATTCAGCAAATTATTATCCACAAGGTAATGGTTTAGTTGAATCCACTAACAAAAATCTCATCAAAATCATTAAAAGGACCATTGATCAAAATCAAAAGAATTGGCACAAGTCTTTAATCTTTGCATTATGGGTTGATCGTATTACTCCTAAAGCTTCTATAGGAACTTCACCTTTCAATTTAGTTTATGGTAACGAAGCTGTGATACCATCAAATCTAGCTCTTCCATCATTAGCCCTAGTGTAATTCATTGAAGAAAATCCTTCCTCATCCATTCAGTTGAGATTTGATCAAATCCTTAATTTAGAAGAAGATAGAGAAAAAGAAAAAGATATTCATGAAAAACATCAACAGCTTGTAAAATCTTCTTTTGATTCAAGTTCCACCGGCTCAAAAAATTTGTCAATTGGTGATCTTGTTCTGAAATGGGATAAAGCACATGAAGAAAAATGTAAGCATACCAAATTCCAGAAAATGTGGCTTGGACTATTTCAGATTGGTGAAAAGATAGGCTCATATACATTCATACTCTAAGATTTAACAGGAAAGAGAGAATCTCTTCCTGTAAATGGGCTTGTCTTAAAGAAATTATTTTCATAAGGAGGTAACCCCTTCTTACTTGTACATATTCCTTTTTGCAATTTTTATTTATTTTTGTAAATAAAGGTTGTTAATAGTCTTTGATTGAATTTTTACTTTTAGAAAATTGTCTTAGAAGGAATGTTATAAATACTTATTTTGTGTAAATAAGAATTTTCAAGAAAATGATAACAATTTTGGATAGTTTAAAATAAAATGTTAAACTTTGAAAAATTGTTCAAAAAATTTGCATGATCCTTTGAAAACTTAAAGAAAATGTAAATCATTATAAGTTTATTAAGCAGAGAAAGGTTATCTCTAAAAAGTAAAGACTTTTTCAAGCTTTAGTAAACAAAAAAACTCTTAAAATTGTCATCCACTTATTCTTAAGGATACAACTATTTCACCCCATCCATTTCGGTTATGATTTTTTATAATGTAATTTTAAGAAATTATATGACAAAATTTAGGAGATAAGAGATCTCATCACGAGCCTACTTACCATGATCATAAAAAGCAATAAAATTGACATTACCAATATTGCATACCAAAACAGGGTAATGGCTTATAAAAGTAAGACAAGGGGTCTCATCACGAGCCAGCTTGTTTAGTTTAATTACAACTAGTGAATGGCATTGTTACTAACTGGCTACCAAACCAGAAAAATGGCTCTTAAATTAAGAAATAAATAAATAAAAGACAAAAACATGAGATAATATGTCTTATGAATTTATTTTTAAAGAATCATAATCTTAGTTGGATGGGATAATGGATGGTTAATGGTTAAAAGGTAACCTTGTTGAGACTATGAATGTTTGCTGCTAGCAGAGGCAATGCCTATGACAATAGAGTATATAACAAAAGCTAAACTTGAAGAAATCCACTTACTTTATTATTATCAACCAATCAAAGCTTGAGATAACCCAAAAAATGTTTTTATCTTTGAGGAATTAGAAAGAAATTGTAAGTGATTTTTATTCTTTTTCACAGTTGAATTTTATTTGAATTATCCTAAGTTAAGTTTTCATTATCTTTAGAAATTTTTACTTACTATAAATATAGTGTTCATTTCATTTTTTCAAAGATAACTATTTCTTCCAGTGAATCACCAATTGTTGTACTGTACAACAACCCTCCCCATTTTTAAAATTTTAGAATAAATTTCATTTAGAAATAGGTCACCTTTTTTTTATCTTTCTTTCTAGATAGAAATAAAAGATTTAGAAAAAATCTCATCGCTTTTATTAGAAATAAAAGATTCATTGATAAAAGGACATATCACATATTTTTATTTACAAAGTGTACAACCTTTAAAAACTTTCCGATCCAAAGAGACACAAAGCTTTTTATCATATCAAAAACATTACATAAAGTATTTATATTTAATAATATTTGATATGTACAGTAATCGTAAATCAGAAAATCGAATAATTCTTTAAATTTGATTTTCGCTTTGTAAAACTCTGATGCGATGGCACTCAATCGCAATCGCATTTCGGATAAAATTTTAAAGTGTTATGTTTGTTTTTTCATACTTCCGATGTGATGTGATTCATCGCAATCGCATTTCAGAAGAATTAAAACATTATATTCATTTGGTTGAAAAACTCCGACGCCGCGGACCCCACCTCATCGCAATCGGATTATCGGAGAAACTCTTAAACGATTCATTTCATTTTAAAATCCCCAATGCGATCTTCGCAATCGGAATTTGGTAAAAGTCTTATTTCATTTTCTTTTAAACGAATCACGATGCGAATACAACTTAAATATTCATATATTATTATTCGTTGCATTCCATAGATTTAAAAGGCAATATATTTACACTTATTTCGAAATATGCCAATCTTTGATTGTACATTGACATTAATTCAAAAATAAAACAAATAATAAAGATTTGTTTTGTTATTGAATGCATGAATGTGACTCCCTAGAGGGCATTTAATTTTTAAACCACAGATATAATAAATGCAAGTCAGCAAATAAATCCTGTTGTATAGCTGTTTTCATTATTGCATTTTCACCTTGGCTAAAAGCTTTTCTTCGCTGCAGAACAATAGAACATCCAATTTTTCCATTCACAGAACAAGAGAAACACTACTCGATACTGAAATGTCGAAAATATTCAGGAAATCGAAAGTCGCCATCACTGCAAAAGCTCCTGTATTCACTATTCCGCCTAAAGAGAAACCAGTAAAGCTTAAGCTGGTTATAGATACCTCATGCCAGGGACTTGGTAATATGACATGGGAAAATCTATACAACTTACTTGAAAAGGAAAACCCTAAAGTTGTTGAAGCTAAGGCTACAGTTCCTGATGAAAACGACTCAGATTCTAATTCTGAAAATCTTCTTGGTGCATTAGAAAACTCATTTCTACACCGAGTTTCAGCTCGGGCAAACATTTTTCCATATTATGATGTTATTAGATGGGTAATTGATAATGTGGCTATCAAAGATAGAACCTTTGTTTCAGCTTCTAGAGCAATATTCAGGTCATTCAAACCAGAGGACATCAAAGCAATGTACCACCTTCCAGACCCACAGAAAATTTATAACAAATATTTTATCAAGGAATTTGCTGTGAATCATGAAAATTAGTCAGAACCAATTAAATAATGGAGAATGGTTCCCGAAAAGCACGGACATGAGGCATCAGGTATGTACTCTGTGGATTCTCTTTTTCCTCCATACTGTTATGCTGCAGCAATGATGTGTAGATTGTTTGGAAGTGATAAATCGGCTAGGTTTTCTATACAAATGGTTCCATTAATATATTCTTCTGTTAGTTCCGAGATAATGGATCGGGATGTCATTCTTTCTGATAAAATAGCCAACAAAATTCTTGAGTATAGGAAAGACAAAAATTTAGGAAATTCCACTCCTTTTTATTCTTGTGCTTATATCCTAGATGCCCTTTGTTTCAATTCTGAATTCCCCTTATTAGGATGAAAATGGACCCCTAAAGATCCTGTTCCAATTCATATATATCACAAGTTCTTATGGAAGGGGCATTTCAAAAGCCATGTTTACAGAGTCTATCACGGTTTTCTTATTCCGATTTATCAAACCATTTTTGGTCAATTCCCTCCTAGAATTTTCAACAAGGCTAGAGTTGATTTGTCTTCAATTAGAGATTGGTTCGGAGAGGAAAAGTTCACATATATCAGAGTTTTTGGAAGTATTGTAGAACCACACATACTTACTTTGTATTTTCTAGACAAACTGTTAGCACAGGAAATTTCTTATCAACTGACAGTAGAAGGCATGTCTAGAACTTTGAAGAACAGCAAGAAGCTTATGTGGCCTACTTTTCCTTTTAAATGTGGTGACTATACTCTCAGCAATTTTGTCCATGCTGAAAAAGAAGTTGTTAAGTTAACCAATCTCAAGCTTTCAACAATCCCAGGGAGGCAATATGATCCTAGGAAGGTGGCATATGATTTTACTACTTCTGTTTCAATCGCTCAGTTCGAACATGAACCAGACATATTTGATGATTTATTTGTTTCTGTAGATAAAATGTCCCAAGTTTTTTATTTGGCCAAGTCCAAACTTCAAGCCAAAGAAATGAATAAATTTTTGTTATTTAGAAGTTAGAGGTTAGTAAAATTTCCTCTAGATCAGTTGAGAGTTTCTATACAGGAATATGAAGCACAATAGAAGGAAACAGGGAATACATCTGGCAAAGAAGTAATAGAACTAATCATGTTTTACAAAAGGAAGATATTAGCAGCAAAGTTGATACTGAAAAGACAGAAACAACTGCTAAAATTGATGTACAACAGTCTTCGGCCCAAGCAAAAAAAGAAAGCATAGGTACTGATGCCAATGTGCATACTAAAAAGGGAGGCACAGACAGTAAGAATACTGAACAGGCACCAAATAGTGATATAAACAATATTTAAAATTCTCAAATTGGAGGAGAAGAAGCTATTAAACTTATTGTTTCTCATCATTTGCTGAGCCAATATGAACAATTTGCCCAGCACATAAGACAACAAAATAATCCCCAAGTTAATGATCTGAACGACCAGTATATAGAAATCATCCCCGAAAATCCCACAGGTGAGATCATGTTGAAGATAGAAGAAATGCCTCCTCTGGATATATTTTACAGTCCTAAACATAGGGCTGTTGTGAGAAAACAGAGGAAAAGGAGGAGAAATGATCAAGATGCACTTTTGACATCATAGGTGGAATTTATGAATGTTGTTTATAAGAATGTTGAGGTGAATCCATCTGAGGATCTCACCAAATTATCCCAATATGCAAGTGCCTATAGTGCTGCTACTATAAACAAGGCCTCTGAAGTTACACAGTTAATGAAGCAAAAGGATGTGCAAATAGCCATGTTAGAAGAACAGGTTACAGAGAACCAGTAGAAAATCATTCAGTTAGAACAACAATTGTAGGATGGAGAGCTCAAATCTAAAAAATTAGAAGAGAAACTTGTTGTTGAAAAGGAAAAGATTGATCAACAGACTTTAGAAAATCAACAACAGCTAAATCAAGAAATAGAAAAATTACAAGCTCTTCTACAAAATGAGAAGACTTCAAAGATTGAGCAAGAGAATATGTTTCAATCTAAAGTACAAAAGTTTAAGAATTATCCTAATTTGGATCAATTCAAAAATGAAGCTCTGGAGACAAACAAGTTATTGTCTCAAGAATTAAATGGATTTTGTGTAAAGGTTGCAGAAGCAGAACCCCTATGTGAATTAACATCTTCCTTGGTAGATGAAGGAGTCAGTCTTAAAATTGAATTTGATGAAGCTGATGAAAAGATCTCTGAATTTATTTTATGGCAAGACTCATAATCAGGAAGAAAATAAAATCTTCCCAATATTATGGAGAGACATAAATAAATTATTTTTGCAAAATGGGAACAATTTTTAATTAAATCAGAAAGAGCTAAATCCAGAGCTAAAAGCATAATGAACAATGTAACACAGCTGGTGAATGATAACCTATATGCAATCAATTTAATTTCAGATTGTACCCCTGGCCAATTACCTAGGGTAAAAGAAACTGATCACAAATGGAAACAAGAGATAATTAATAAAAATCAACAAATTGGCCAACTACAAGGAATATCATGGGATACAATGTGGACCTATCTTATCAAGCCGTATAGTCAACAAACAGCAATAAAATTTCTTTCAAATGTCATCGATTGCATCATTCCTGAATTCTTTGATGCCACATATATAGGGCGGTTGCACTCAAAGCTCAGTCATCCAGAAGAAGTGAAGGAAATGCTCAAAATCTGCCATCTGGGCACATCAAACACATCAGATAATCAATGAGTCGGTTCACCTCAAAATCGCTTTCTGTTCTAGATTTTTTGATTTAGATAGATTGTAGGAATAGTTTTAGTTATTTTGTTAAGTACCTATTTAAACCCCTTTCATGCATTTAGAAAGGGGTCCTGAATTTGTAATATTTTGACTTGGAGATTACATTTCTGTACTCCATTGACTCTTATATTTTTTATAAAGGATCACATCTGGTGAGTCTGTGTGAATTTTCCTTTAAGAATTGCATTTCTGTATCTTGGAGTCGATTTTACATTGAAGTTGTTGGATTTGGATATCAGATTGCATTGGAAAGTATCAAGAGGGAAATGGTATTTCTATCTATTCACTGTTAGTTTTCTTATGTTATGTGATATTCTCTTTTAAATTTCTATCGTTTATGTGTATTCACTTTACAATATTTCTTTATACATATCATTTCTAAGTGTGTAGAAATATTTATCTTTTACAGTATATACAAATGATATATAATGATGAATGCAATATGTTATTATAACTCTGTTTAATTTCTTAAACAGAGTTATCTTTATTTGTTACTACATATTTCAATTAAGCTATAATACATTTTTATGGTTATTGGTTAATTGAAACAAATTTAAAATTTTATTCATATTTGATGCACGGGTTAGTTTTATAATTATCTTATCAGTTTTAAGTTAATTTAAATAGTTTTATTTCAGTCATTTAGTCCCATTTTCCCTTCATTCAATCATTCCATTACCAACCCATTTAAATTACTAGGAAACTGTCCTATAAATCCAGTCGGAGCCACCACACCAAATGGAAAAGGAGTTGTCCTAAGGTCCCGACCAAGTGGTTATCCCCCAATGTTTGAAGCAGTGATTTTCGAGGCTTTAACAGGGAGAGGGAAATCATTTTAGTTTTTAGGGATCAGTGGTGTAGTCATATCCTCTGCATAAGACATCAAATTGAAATAGGAATGCATTCGGATCTTATGTGGTTAACCCATGAAAGGTGGGGATGTTGTGCAAGGGAATGGATTTCATAAGGGCATTGGCAGCATGGTCAACAATAGCGTATTCTAATGTTGATGTTTGCCTTTGATTCTGATTTTGATTATTTTCCATCTGATCAAAGAGGTGCCAGAAATCTTTGGGAACTTCTTGATCTGGAGGAGAGATTTTAATAGGCTTAGGAGGTGAATGTGGTGGGGGATTTACAACACTTCCCTGATCTGGGATCCTAAGAACTTCTCTTTATATCACTTCTTTAGGGGACTTAGGTTCTGATATCTCTATGTGAATCCTTTCACTATTTTCTCCTCCCCCTTCTTATAGGTTGCAAGAGCCTCCCTCTTTTGAAGGGTCAGTGCCTCTATGGATGACAGTCTACAGGATTTTCTCAGACCCCTCTATCTTGTAGTGAATCTCGGCATAGGCTACAAATGGTGAGGCTGCTACCTGAGGGGGTGCATTAGGACTTTGAATGGAAACAGTTTTGGGTCCTATAGATGCCTGAGATTCATCTTTCCTAATGATTTCGTCTATGTATGTTGTTCTTCCAAGGATCACCAGTCCTTTGGGTTGTGAGGATGGTTGCGAATGATTTCAGGTTTTTTCTATCTTTTTCTTCCTAGACATGAAACAAGAGCACATATACTATGGTTATTTGTACAATTTGCTGGAGCAGGCTAAATGGCAAGCATGTTTCTTGTTGATGCGCAGGTTCTTACCTCTCGTTTTCAAGACCCAATTCTTCACAGTAATGGAGAAAGATGAATAAAGGAGATGATTCTTAACACTCTCCCCGACAACGACGCCAAAATGTTGGTGCTGAAAGAGGTGACTTTTTATTGACAACTCTAGTGCTTTCTCATTTAATTATCAATCTAGGGTAAGTATTTTTATTCTAAGAGTGCTGGCACAATATATGTGATTCAGCTCATCTAGCAGATGTTATTTTTCACTTATGAGTGAGAATTTACTAACTTCCTGAGCTTGCTTATCCTTTGAGAGTTGAAATGGATAGGTTTTTAACCTAGGATTGAGCAACAAGAATTTGTGTTTCTCTAATGGAATGAAACAATGGCTTAACTGAACCGAACATCAATCTAGATAAGCCAAGCAGACATTGAATTGAATTTGAAAATCAACTGAAAAACAATGGGATTGAATGGAACATCAGTCTAACTAAGCTAATTAGTAATGGAATCGAATTGAATGAGTCTAGCTAACTAAGAAATAATGGAACAACAATATAACTAGCTGTGCAATAATGGAATGCAAGATAACCAAGCTGAACAGTAATGAAACAACAGTATGACTGAAGCGAATTAAATAATTCGTACAACAAGTAATTAAGTAATTTTGCATTGGAGTACTCTTTATGACTTAATTAGTCAACATTGATCGATGGTTGAACGCTTCATTATGCTAGAAGGAGAACACAATTCATGAAGACAGATAATACTAAAATCAGCTTATTCTAAGATCTGTAATTCAAATGCAATGATATTAAAAGAACTGGAACTATCTATTGATAACAAAACATTTCCGTAAGTCGGAAAATACGATTGCACTTGTCCTACTTTAAGAACGCAGTTTCTAACAATCCTGAAAAAAGAGAACTGTATTTGTATTGAGTGGAAATATACGTTACAACTGCATCAAATTCATAAGCATTGGTTCTGTAACTACACAGAGTATGAAAACTTGTGTGGAGCTTCCAGAGGTTGGGCCTAGACCACCAAAAGCCTTAGCACTGTAAAAACCTCAAAAAATGATTGTTCAAAGCTCTATATTACCTTCAGTGATGTTACAAAAACATACTTAGACAGATTGTTTCTGATTTTTCTATTATATAATGAATTTCCTGTCTTGTTTCTGACTCCCCTTCTCCTCCGTCCTTTGCCCTTTTAAAGGCGATTTCAAAATTTTTGAAAGTGTTTCCCAAACGACAGCCCGCTACGCATGGCTATCATTTGAGTTCTTGGACTCAGATTTTCCTATTCACCTTCTACCGGCCACTGGAATTACTAGGATTTCATATGCTTGTGTCTGTTGGTTGGCTTCCATTTCCTATTGGTCCAGGCATTCTGCTTTCCTGCATGTGGAGATGAGAGAAGTCAATTTTATATTACAAAAACATCCTTTTCATCATTAGTCCGATTGTTCCTATTTTCATGATCTTTTATTCTTTATTATTAATATGAAGAGGGATTCCCCCGAAATTATAACATAATTTGAAGTATTTACAAGGTGATAATCATACCTTAATTTGGGCCCAACACTTTGGTTTCAACTTTGGATGAAACTTCCAACACTTCTCCTCTATATGATCGTTAATGTTGCAGTGGTTGAGGTGGATGATGGAATCTTTACACTGGTGTGTTGTGGCTACTATATTATTATATTTTCCCCTTTTCTTCTTCTTTTTCCCCTCCTTAAATAATCGTTTTGTTTCTTCTACTTTGATCCATTTGATTGTGCTTTCATTAGACTTATGTTCTCCTCATATTTTTCCTGTACGTTAGCCTTGTCCAGCTATTTGGGCTTGAACAACATCTCTTAATCTTTCATATAATTGTGTAGACCCCCAAAATACTTAAGGAGTACATTCGGGTTCTTTTGAGAGATACCCAACATTATGGTCATCTTCCTAAACTATGTAGTATCTTCTTGCACGATGTGCCCTGAATTTTTCTTGAATTAGTGCCATCAAATCCGCTAGTCCTCTACAAATCCAATAGGGTAAAATTGTGACTCTGTGAGTGTTTTAAAGTCCTCCAACTTAGTCACTAGAGGTTCTCCCTCCAATCTCAATGTTTATATGTGGATTTACAACCAAGTCAGGGCATGGCCCTCTAGTTTTAGCCATGAAAATGGAATCTTATGTTCTTCCTTAATTTGATGGAAACTGAAATACACTTCTAGTTACTGCAACCATTGATTTAAATTTAGAGTGTCAATGTCACCATGGTACAACTTGATATCGACCTTTGTTTCCATTTAGGCAAGGGTTGTGATTGACTCACCACACTCAAACTGGGTTGATATTTTCCTAGTTTTTTCTTCAACTAGTTCTTCATTTCTTCCTGATCTCCTTATCTGCCTTCTGATTCTTCCTCTGAATTTAAACCCAAATTTTATCCAAATATCCCAAGCTTATTTCTGAAGGCCACCATGAGGAGATTTACATTGCGATTTATACCAGCAACTTGTTATTCCAACCGCCAAAACCTCTCCTTTGTAGGATCACGAGGGTTATTCACAGATTCATAGGCCATGATTCAGATTTTATGAATTTTCGCCCAACCGATCTAGATCCCTGAGATATCTCCACAATACACCCAAAAAAACCTATTGTAATACTAATATTATTTGTAAATTATCGTGGATATTCTACTAAATAGTTCGTCACAATACATTTGGAAAAAAATATATCTTAAATCTGAAATCCTACACTATTACAGTTCTATTTATTTTTATATTTGTAGATTTATATAATATTGTTAATAGTACATGCATGTGGAAAAAAAATATCTCATAAAATAGATAACAATGAAATAGAAACTCACACACACATTTGACACAACATATGACCTAGGAAAACCTTTTGGGAGAAAAGCATAGCTGGAAGGTGAGGCTACTCTACTCTCTTTCTTTGAATAGAAAATTTCTATGAGTTCAAATAAGTATGGCCTATGGCCTGTGGGCTACTACAGTGCAAAATCCATCTTTTCATTCTCTATCTTCTATCCCTCTTGACTATATTTTCTCAGCCATGTAACCAATGCGCTCGAAAGAATGGAACCCTTTTTCCTCCTAGTGGCCCGATTATGACACAACTCGGTAGTCTACTAGTGGTTAGATTTGACTGCGACAAATCTTAACCATAGTTACAATATAAACTCTTCTAGATTTTTATTCATCATAATCACATGGCTAGCCCCTTTTCTATGAATAATGGAGGCTTGTATCGCATCCTCTAGAATAATGGTGGTTAAAAAAGGAACGTCAACTTCCGAGTGGCATAAATTTCATATACCGACTATCATTGACATGATTCTTGCGTCGTTAGAAAAGTAATTGTCTACAGAATAGGAAAAAAAAAGTGCTACACTAAAGCGGTAAAGTTTTACCCCCAAAAGACGTCGTTTGATGCCTCAAAATGCTCCCGGAAGGTTTTAGACCCCAATTTTCCAAATTGGGTCCTACTGGTAAAAGTGGTCCTTAGAGTTGATTCCTCCACTTTTTCCACTCTGAAAGCATCGAGATGGATGAAAAACAATATAATGATCCAATCCAGATCATGGATGTTGTTCAGTAATTGAATTCGGGAGATTCATGATTCAGTTTGAGGAGTGAAACTTGAGAATCCAACTTTCTAACTACACCTTTACAAAGGCTATGAGACAACTTAATGGAGTTCACTCCACATGATTTTGAAAATGACTTTGCTAGACAAGAATATCAAAGACAAAGTACTTGTCATTAAAGGTGGGTGTTGGAGATTTAACTCCTACTTATCTTGTGGATATTAATAATATTTATCATCATAAATGTAATTGTTATGTAAATTTGTTGATTGTTAATAAGTTGAATTTGATATATTTAATCTAACTAAAATTGTTCCTAACTTAATGTTTGATTGAAATATTTACTCAACTAATTGATTGTGTAAATAAAAAAATATTTTTATCTCAAACCAATACTTGATGTATTTATATCTATATTTAATATAATGCAAATAATATATTTTTTTAAGTTGTGTAACTAGTTTTCTAAGTAATTACTCGAAAATAACAATGATATGAATTAATTATAGAGTATATTTATTTTAGATTCAATGAAGTTGAGTAAAGTAGTTTCATATCTAAATTAGTTTTTCAAGTTTTAGAATGTCTGTGATGAGAGTCATCAACCAAGGAAAAAATAATATAACTTTATAAAAGAAACAAAATGATGTTTCAATATTTTAATAAATTAAATCTACATGAAAATCTCGGATTCTACGAATTGAAGAACAGTGATATGATATTTTACTAAAAAGTTTGGAATTCAGTATAAAGTTCAAGTTTAAGTCTGAGTTCTTTATAATTTTAATTTTACTTCTTTATTAGAGGGTATTTTACTTTACTGGTAGGTATATTAGATTCAATGAAGTTGAGTAAAGTAATTTCATATCTAGATTATTTTTTCAAGTTTTTAGAATGCGTCCAATGAAAACCATTAACGATGGAAAAAATAATCGAACTTTTTCATAAAAGTAACTAGAAATAAACAAAACCATATCAAAATGTTTTTAGTATTTTAATAAACTACATCTGCATGAAAATCTCTGATTGCACGAATTGAGATTGTGGGTTAATCAATATCATTCTCTAAGATGTACTCATTTGAAATTGGTCGCCTTTCGGTGATTTTTTAAATATGGGGTTGACTGTATTTGGTATTAGTTTATTTATTTAATATTTTATTATTTTGAAGAATTAAGGTATTTGGTATTAATTTATTTATTTAATATTTTATTATTTCGAAGAATTAAGGTATTTGGTATTAATTTATTTATTTAATATTTTATTATTTTGAAGAAATAAGGTAGATAATTATATTATAGAAAAAATATTATAATTTAAGTTAGGAAGATGGAAAGGAAGACAAAAATCATCTCTACCACATGACTTAAATAGTTAAAATTTTCAAATTTTTTTTAACCAAGATAGAAAAGAAGACAACAAACCATCCCTCACACGATCTAACTAGCTAAGCCCTTCAAATGCTTTGTCTTTAAAAAGACTAACACTCTTCTATACCAATTAGGTATTTTTTTTTAATATGGGGTTGACTGTATTTGGTATTAATTTACTATTTTACTATTATTTTGCTATTTTGAGGAATTAAGGTAGATAATTATATTACAGAAAAAATGTCATAGCTTAAACTACTATCTCAGATAGGAAGGAAGACAACAAACCATCCATGCCACACGACCTAATTAGCTAAATTCTTCAAATGCATAGGAAAGAAGACAACAAACAATCCCTGCCACACTACCTAACTAGCTAAAACCTTCTACTAAAGCCTTCAATTGCTTTTTTTCTTTAAAAAGACTAGCACTCTTCTATACCAATTAGGTGCTTTTTTTTTTTTTAATATGGGGTTGACTTTATTTGGTATTAATTTATCTATTTACTATTTTACTATTATTTTACTATTTTGAAGAATTAAGGTAAATAATTATATTAAGGAAAAAATGCCATAACGTAAACTACAAACATAGGAAAGAAAACAACAAATCATCCGTGCCACGACCTAACTAGATAAATTATTCAAATGCATAGGAAAGAAGACAACAAACCATCCCTGCCACACTACCTAACTAACTAAATCCTTCAAATGTTTTTAAGCTAGATAGAAAATAAAACAACATACCATCCCTCCACACGACCTAACTAGCTAAAACCTTCGACCTAACTAGCTAAACCCTTCAAATTCTTTTTGTCTTTAAAAAGACTAACACTCTTCTATACTAATTAGGTCACCAATGGAGATTCGAACCTGAAAATTTTCTTTTAATAAAAGCCCTTCACCAATTACGCCACCTCTAAGTGCAGAGATTCCAACCTGACCTTTTGCTTTACATGATAAACGGAAGAATAGCTCATCGAGAGAGGAGAAGCCACAAACGTTATTTGAATGAGCCATGGAAACCACAAAAGGGCACATATTGTAAGGCCCCACGACTTCATGGGCGCGTTCGGTGGAACGGGCGCGCTCGCCAGGCGTTTGGACGAGTTCGGGCGTCGTGCAACGTAACGGGCGAAACGTCGCACCGGAGGGGCACGGGCGCGTGTGTGTAGCGGAGGCGAGTCACGAGGGCGAGTTGGAGGAGAGGCGCGTCGCACTTGACCAACACAACATTGGCTAGACGCGTTTATACCACCACGGGGTGCACCTTGGGTGAGCCAAGCCGACGGGCGAGTTGGTGGGTCGGCCGACGTATTGGGCGCGGCCGATGCGACACTTCATGGGCGAACACCAAACGATGGGTCGGCTCGGGTCGACCGAGCGACCCACACTCCACTTAGTGTGCATATATATTGGTGGACGTGTTGGAGAGTGGAGGCAAGAACGAACAACCAAGAACACAAGTATAACATAAAGAACAGTCAAGGGTACAACAACGAGTTGCCAACAACTCGTTGGGTGAAGAAACGACTACAAATGAAGTGTTGGTCGAGTCGGTTCGTAGTCAGGCACGTCGCACCATAGGCCGCACCGCAGGTCGGGTCGGGTCGGGTCGGGCGCAGCTGAACGACGGGCGGGTCGAGTCGGGTCAGACTAGGCGCCTAGGAACGGAACTGGGCGACAGTAAAAACGTGATTCCGGGAGCGTCGGGAGTCGGATTTGGGTGCCGTAAATTGCAGAACGTGCGTATTGTCGGGCCGCATTCAACCATATAGTTGGGAGATGGATTGGACACATGTTCAGCTCAAGAAACTCTCTGCACTGATTTGGAGCAATGGTTGAGTGACCCAAGTGACCAGCACTTGGGTAGTTTTTGGCAGCACTTCCGCAGGTTAACTTTGATGATTGTAAATGATTGTTGTTGGCTAGTTTGATGATTGGCAAGCCTTATAGCTTGGTCAAAAGGCAAATAGCCCTACCAAGGAGTAGGAGTGGCTTCTGCTGGATTGGATACTGTACACTTGCATTTTTATGAAACATATTATTTGGGCAGACTCATTTTAACAGGGAGTTGCCCCTCCCTTGTATGTATGGGCGTACATGTGGTTTGATAATGATGTTTATGTTTTATTCCGCATAATTGAAAAAAAAAATTCTAATAACTAACGAATGTTGCTAAAGGCGTAGTCTGGGTACTTGAGTATTTGGAAAAAGAAAAAGTACGGCAGTGCCGCACCTGCCTACAAGAGTGGTTGGAAGACACCCAAGGTGTAGGGGCGTGACAGTTGGTATCAGAGGATACTAGTACGGATGGAAGTCTGATGACACAACTGCTGTTGCACATCAATTGGTATCAGAGCTACCTTCACTGGGAGCTTTTGTACTGAAGCAGGGACACAGTTGTAGGGTTGCAGTTGGTGTTGAAGCTGAACTATATATTGGGGTTTCTCTTGAGACCTTAGCTGAAGCAAGGCATTTGTTAGGGCTAGAGCTACAATGGAAGCTATAAGGGAAGCAGGTTTGGAGGCTCAAAAGAAGCTTATAAACATGACGAAGTTCTTGGAGGAAAGAAGGCATCAACACTACAAGGCTCTTGTGAAAGTGGAGGAACACTTGGAACACATTGAAGACAAGATAGTGGAGATGCGGACTTCCTTGGAAGAATTTCATGGGAAAATTGCTGAACTTGGAGAACCAAAGGATGTTGCAGATGTAGAAGATGTCAAGGGTGAACTTGATAACCAAGTTAGACCAAGACCGTGCACGTTGCAAGCATTGTAGGATGATTCTCATGAGGATGATATGAAGACGGAAGAGATGAAGGACGAACTTGTGACACAAGTTTAACCAAGACAAGACACATTGCAAGCATTGGTAGAAAATCTACAAGGAGATGTTGCAAATGTGACCATGATCAAGGAGGAACTTGATGAGCAGGTGGTACCAGGATCGAACACATCAAAGGCATTGATGAGGGTGGAGGACACTCACTTGAGGAGTCTTCATGGAGAGATGACTTTTGTTTCATGGAAGCATAAAGAGGATGGATCGCATATGGGGATGAGGAAGAAGATGAATTATTTTCCAACACCATGGATGATTACTCCTTGGATGTCTACGATGAGACCTTGTACATTGATGGAACAAGGGACATGGGATGATACAAACCTTGTTGGGGCAATTTGTGACCTTACACTTGATGGTTCAGATTCCCGGGAGAAGGGTGGAACATGATGGTCTTTGTGATGGAAAGGGGTCATGCTTAGCCACATAGATTGGCAAGTGCCCGGCCTGACCCATACACTACCTTGGTGGTAGGGCACGTTGGTGGAGTAGACTTCTTCATGGCTTCAACCAAGATGGACCTCTTGGCAGACCTTTAGTGGAGGAGCAGCTTGAAGGAAGTACTCACATATATGATGAAGGGAGGAGTGACTGAGAGCACTTCACTTCGATATGTTGGGACATGATGATGATGAGAGTTGAGTTGAGTTCACTTGGATGAACACATGGGCAACCAAAGTCATGGACATGGACTACATGGAGATCTTTTATAGATGGACTGATGGGACGTTGTTCACCATGAGCAACTTGGACATTGGTTGGATGAGCAGCCTATGAGACATTCATATGTTTGTAGAGTGAGAACTTGTGATGGCACTCATGGCCAATACAAGTAGGCTTACCAACGCTTTGGTTGGATGAGCAGCCTATGAGACATTCATATGTTTGCAGAGTGAGAACTTGTGATGGCACTCATGGCCAATACAAGTAGGCATGGCAGTTCATGATGGATATGCCTTGGTATACACTTTGGCATGGGCTTGAGTCTACTTGACTTAGCCACACTTCTTACTTTGATGATGCTTGGAGGATGAGTCTACTTTGCATACAAGTAGCACATGGATTAGCATCATGGACAGCATGTTGTGGATGAGATGGACACACTTCATGGACCCAAACATGGCACTTGGATGAGATTCAGACTTGATCGAGTTGATGGATGTGACAGATTGCAGAAGGAACAACTAACGCATGGTATGAGGATGTGCATTCTCACGATGAGGACGTTATGGTTGGATTAGCTACCCAACTAGTTCGAGTTATGGGGGTCAACAGTGTGTGGAGTTATGCCGGATACATAGCAGCTTTTGTTGTGTTGATGTTGGTTGGAGTACTTGATGCAGAATTTCATATGACATTCAATGATATGTGGTGGGTTGACACGACTTATGTTGCAGCATCATGCGACCTTGTTGAGGAGACTGATTTCCCACTACGGTGTAGCATGTGATGATTGTAGCAGATGTGTTGATGATCACGGATTGATGAGATATCTCATGGACATGAACCTTGCTGGTTTATGCAATGGCATTGCGACGATATTATGCGATGATACTTTGTGACGAAAGTTGCAACGATACTTTGCGACGATATGATGCGACGATGGTAGCACTATCGGGACGATAGTCGTATTTGAAGTGGAGGAGGATGTAAGGCCCCACGACTTCATGGGCGCGTTCGGTGGAACGGGCGCGCTCGCCGGGCGTTTGGATGAGTTCGGGCGTCGTGCAACGTAATGGGTGAAACGTTGCACCGGAGGGGCACGGGCCCGTGTGTGTAGCGGAGGTGAATCACGAGGACGAGTTAGAGGAGAGGCGTGTCGCACTTGACCAACACAACATTGGAAAGACGTTTTTATACCACCATGGGGCGCACCTTGGGCGAGCTAAGCCGACGGGCGAGTTGGTGGGTCGACCGACGTATTGGGCGCAGCCGATGCGACACTTCATGGGCGAACACCAAACGATGGGTCGGCTCGGGTCGACCGAGCGACCCACACTCCACTTAGCGTGCATATATATTGGTGGACGTGTTGGAGAGTGGAGGCAAGAACGAACAACCAAGAACACAAGTATAACATAAAGAACAGTCAAAGGTACAACAACGAGTTGCCAACAACTCGTTGGGCGAATAAACGACGACAAACGGAGCGTTGGTCAAGTTGGGTCGTAGTCGGGCACGTTGCACCGTAGGCCGCACCGCAGGTCGGGTCGGGTCAGGTCAGGCGCAGCTGAACGACGGGCGGGTCGAGTCGGGTCGGACTGGGCGCCTAGGAACGGAACTGGGCGACAGTAAAAACGCGATTCTGGGAGTGTCGAGAGTCAGATTTGGGTGTTGTAAATTGCAGAACGTGCATATTGTCGGGCCGCATCCAACCATACAGTTGGGAGATGGATTGGACACACAGTCAGCTCAAGAAATGCTCTTCACTGATTTGGAGCAACAGTTGAGTGACCTGGGCTACCAGCACTTGGGCAGTTTTGGGCAGCACTTCTGCAGGTTAACTTTGATGATTGTAAATGACTGTTGTTGGCTAGTTTGATGATTGGCAAGCCTTATAGCTTGGTCAAAAGGAAAATAGCCCTGCCAAGGAGCAGGAGTGGCTTCTGTTGGATTGGATATTGTACACTTGCATTTTTATGAAACATATTATTTGGGCGGACTCATTTTAACAGGGAGTTTCCCCTCCCTTGTATGTATGGGCGTACATGTGGTTTGATAATGATGTTTATGTTTTATTCCGCATAATTGAAATAACATTTGCTAATAACTAACGAATGTTTCTAAAGGCGTAGTCTGGGTACTTGAGAATTTGGAAAAAGAAAAAGTACGGCAGTGCCGCACCTACCTACAAGAGTGGTTGGAAGACACCCGAGGTGTAGGGGCATGACACATATGGCTCTATGTATGTACTATGAACCAAAAAGGGCCCCAACACTTACCTGGCTTGTAACTGTCCATAACATACTATTCGTAGATCCTTGAATCTTGACCTTTTAACATCTTGATCAAATTTAAATGGATATATAATCATACAACCTTAAAAAGGACAGTGTTTAAAGTTATAAAAATAATGGCAAACATTTCATTTTAAAAAAATGAATTTAAAATGGTAATGATATTTGATATTTTTTTTTTCAAATTTATACTATACATAATATTATAGTTTTTAATATGAATTAAATAATTATTTTTCAATAAACAATTAATTATATATATATATATATATATATATATATATATATATATATATATATATATATATATATATATATATATATATATATATATATAAACTTTTACTTATTTATTTTTAATTTTCATTTATTTTCATATATTATAAAAAAAAAAAATCATTTTCCATCAACTTAAAAAATTTCTAATCATTATTATATTCTAAAACTTGTAAAGATACAATAATATTAACATACAATAATATTAACACAAATATAATAGAAAAACTTGGAAATTCATTTAAAACAAATGGAAATCTTTAAAATAATTTCTAACCTTTATTTATTTATTTATTTTTAATTTTCATATATTATTAAAAAAAATCATTTTACATAAACTCAAAAAAATCATAATCATTATTATATTCTAAAACTTGTAGTGATACAATGATATTAATAAAAATATAAATTAAAAAATAAAAATAAAAAATTGGAAATTCATTTTTAAAAAGAAAAACTCTAAAGAAATATTTTTTTTTGTTTTAGGAAAATAATAGAATTTGTAACTGGATTTTATAAAAGTTGAGAAGTTTTTCAAGAGACAATACTTCAATAAAAGTTAATGCAACACACATAAATTGGGTGGGAATTAGCTAAAGACAAAATTACAAGGCTAATTTTAACAAGATGTGATAAAATTCTTTCTTTTGACTTTTGTTAAGGTACAATTTCTTCATAAAAAAATTTGCATCTATTCAACTATTGTCACTAAAATTATCATATAAATTATTTTAGCAACATAAATGTAATAATGCATTATTAATATTCCAATAGTAACACTTTTTTTTGGTGTGAACTGAGGATTTTATATTAACTAAAAAAACATGTCTTACATAGGCGATTCATAATTATCCCTTAGGAAAATGTTTATCAGTCCCCATTTACAATCCCACAAAACCATAGAGAAACTATGAGCCAAGTTTACATGACCTTGAACCCAATTTACCACATGATACAATCCCAACGCTTTGTTGTGAGGGGGCTTGGCTCCAAGATGGGTGGAACCGTGATAGAAGAACACCCCCCCCCGCTCTCCATACACCAATCAAGGTACACCGCCCCCCCTCGCCTCGGATATTTCGCTGAATTAACGAGTGTCATCATATGGAGGGGTTAAAACTGAGAGGTGGAACTACAGTAGTGGGCCCCCTTTCCTACTGTTCTAAGTACCCCCACCCACTTTCTGTAGTTTTTTTTGGATTAACATGTGGATTCAAATAGAGGAGTTGGAAGTGCAATAACAGACTCCCCCCAACCCTTTTATTCAATCTCATCCATTGAACAATGGACCATTTTTTACCATTTATTGCTCGGACAAGTGATTTAGTGGGGCCTAATCCAACAATTTTTTCATCCAATACATAGAAAATTAGAAATGACAACAGATCCATTACGAAAACTTGAAGATTCAAAACTCACAGCAGTTATATACAAACCCAAACAAACTACGAACTCCTCATGGAAGAACACCATTAACAACAAAATTTAACATGAGAGACCACAAAAATATCCCAACATATAATTACAAAAATTTGCACAAAGACCTAGAGAAGGAAGGCCCACCAAAAGTTCTACAAAGCATTAGTAACTAGGACACGATACTTGTAAATATGACCAAATTTTCTGCAACAACATGATTGAGGACAAGAACAAAAATTGCCACCAACACTACCAAATCTCAACAACAATAATCATTGATCAAGTGCTCAAAATTATGCTAAAAAATTAAAGTTGTCGGAATGGTGTTGAACCTGAACAACCGTGTAGATCTCGTCGTTCTAAATCTGACGCAACTCATTTCGTGGAAAAAAAACACTATATTCTCCCAGAAACGAGTTATGTCCACTTTGTCAAACATGAAAATTAAAAAACAAAATGCAAGATAGCCTAGTTAGCAGTCTGTACATCTGATTGGGAATGCCCATGTGGCAGGTTGACTAGTCAAATGAAGTATTCTATCGTGAATGATATTATGCCAAGTGACATTGTGTCATTGGGTGAATTGGTATGTTTTAATTGGTTTTTGAGAGGCCAACTGGAGGATGTGACGTGGCCCAGCTAGGGGCCACCACGTGGCAGATCGAGGGCCACTGAAATTGGGTCAAGGTCTGAGTAGCAGCAGCACGGGTCAAATATGTGACCTTACAAACCACAACGTAGAGCATTACCACTGTTCCATTTTCATGATTATTACTACACTATGGTTTTGAATTGGTTTTTTTTATGACATAATTTCCATTATGGGGGAGGGGGTCAGGGTCTAGCCCCAGCCCTGCTCATCGCCTGGGGGTGGGACCATGGGCGGGAGTCTAGCTCCGCGCCCCCACCAAGTGCCACCAATATTTAACATATAAACCCATTCACCATTCAATGTGACCTCTCTAGATTTAACCCTCAGCGGTTATCAACCATCTAACATAGTTTTTAATAAAAAAAATATTACGTGCCCAAAAACCATATAGTTTGAAATCCAGACTTTAGGTGTTATTATGAAAATTAATGCCCCGGAAATTTCACCCAATTATTGTGCAATTTGGTGCTATTTTAGCGGAATTAGAGGTGAATTTCTAGGTTCAATGCCATATTTGGTGGAAATTTTAGAGAGGTTAGTGCGAAAACTTGGGGAAGCCATAACTAATTCAGTTTTTTACCAAATTCAAAGCATAAAGAGGGTACACATGCATTTTTGGGCATTATAGAGCCATTGGAATAGGTTTCAGAGTTGTTTGAGCATTTTAAACATATGTAATCACAATTTTGAGCATAATAGAAGAGGGCCAAGCCATTGGAAGCTCGACCGAGGAGACGTAGCCCAGAAGGGGTGAACTCCTTCATCATGTGTTTTTGTGTTAATGTTTATGGTTATTTTCATGTTTTTTACTTGTATAAGATCAAGTTGGTATCAAAGCACTAGGTTTACTTGTGCAAGGAGGATTTAATTATTTCGCGAGTGTTTAAATGCTTAAAAGGTTGAAGCTCAAGAGAGGAGAAGGCAAGCTTATGGGTGTAGGTTCTCAAGTTGGAGCAATGAGAAGGAGGGAACAATTTCCACAATCTCCACCACAATATTCATCTCTAATTGTAGTAGAAGCTTCAGTAAGCATGTCTCTGAAGGAGGATATGATAACATGATAAAGGATGAGAATAATTTTAGGAGGGCTTTCTTTGACATGACAAAGATGGTGAAAGTCCTCTATGAGGAGAGGAATACAAGGTTGCAAGGTGAAAGATCCAAGCCTCCAAGAGGAGAGGGTTTTCCATGAGGAGGAGGTAATGGAAATGGTGATAAAACACCATCTACCCAACCGTCATCCTCACCACCATCTTCACCTTCATCTTCATCCTCTTCCACTACTACAACCCTTACTCAGACTCATCAACATACCTCAAAGGGAATTGCTAAAACACCCATGTTAAAACTTGATATTAAATTTGACCTACCTATGCATAATGGTGAAGTGAATGAAAAGAAGCTTGAAAATTGGGTTTGTCAGTTAGAAGTCTACTGCAGGATTCAAAAACTTGACGATTGGGTTCGTTTATCTTGGCTTCTAAAGTAGCACGATGAGCTTCTACGACGCGAAATGCTTTCTCTGTGCTTTGTTGTTTTTGTTGGTCAACAACATGTTTTTGTGCCTTAATGATATCATGTTAGGCGTGGGCTTTGAGAAACTACAGTTCATCCACAATCTTGTTTTGGACCATATGAAGCTTACCTGCGAGTAACATAGCCAAATCAACGTTTATTTCTTGGAAAGCTCTGAACTGCGCGCATAGAATTGCTGATTCGACGCAAATGGATTTTATGGGGCTCTGAATCAAATAAGTCTCTCTTGTTGAAGGAAATATTACTATGAGCGGTTGCTCTCCGACAGCAGAAACACTCACTTGTGTTTTTCTCGCTTGTGTTATGCTCGCATGAATTTCGCTCTACACCCCATCGAGCGCAGCCTTGTACTGTGCCTCCAAGTACGTCTACATGTCCTTTGTTACTTTCATGATTATGTTAGCGATCTCATTGAATTCATCCTCGGTCAGCGTCAACTCTTTTTGTTTGGTGGATTTTGAGCCTTTGTGCTTCTTCCGTGGACCTCATGTGGCCTTAGAGTCACACTTTTTCCCCTTGGAAGTCTGGACTTCCACTTGATCCTTCGTCTCCTTAGTCCCAACACCATTCTTCTTAGGTGCAGCATTTGTTTCAAGATCAATTGTTTCGCCGGTTGTGGTTGGAATCGGATATACTCCAACACTTTTCTTAGTTGTTTGTGTACCGGTATGGGGTATGGTGGGAATATTAGGAATAGAAGTGGATGCACCTCTTGTTGTACATGGATCCAACCTAGATAGTGGCCAGTTTACATTGACATGTAGTAAATCGTCCTCAGTGACGAGATAAGGCAATTTGTACCAGATACCTTCAATTGCGCCCTGCGCGCGGATGTGAATGTTGTGTAATATTACTTTGAAATCAACAATCAACTAATACTGCTTGTAAAAATTTGGAGACAACCTCGGCTTTGATTGAATTTCTTGAAAAATAGAGGTATTGAACAAGACCCAGAATATCTTGTTTTCTATCACACACGCGGGTATGGATGAATTCCAAAGGGTTTCATACTGTGCACCCTCACACATCTGTGGCCCAATCTCAAGAAACTGCGTCTCCTCTAGGGTCTTCCAACTGATCAATGTTATCAAAAACAAGAACCAAGCATAGTAGAAATTCTTGCTCCTCGGGCATGTTCTCCAGAAACTCCTTACACAAGTACCATGCCCAATTTTAGATGACGACCCTCTCACATTGTCTTGCAAGTGAAATTACTTATGCAGTGACTTCCTTAGGCTGACATTTCCTCTTTATCTTGCATTCCAATATGAGTGCCCCAAATTGGACGGTTGGGTTGTTAATTTCACTGAGAAAAATCCTCAGCTATGGCAGGATACCTGGCAGGTAGCCTTGATTTTGTCTGCCACCTACTTCTCTTGAGCTTTACCTCCAAAATCGGTCATGGGATCCATGCCTTGATCAGGCAGGCCGGTGATCCGAAAAATCCGCGCGACATCAATAGGTATGCGCTCTCCTAGCCACAAAGCTTCATCATGGACCAGTGCAAGAAAGTGTCGCACACATATATCATTGATCGAGCTGCTCTCAAAGTGTGGAACTTGCAATAAATTTAAGACCCCTGCCTTGTGCACACCCAGCACACAACACTTTGTCTCCATGTGCACAATTTCCCGCTCATAAGGTACACAGTCCAGATATCATTCAGGTGTAAGCTCAGAACATTTCTCAACATTGGGAAGTTCCCAATCCTCCATCTTTAATTGTGGAATTTTGGCGAACATATCGCCTTCTAGTGGTACAGTTTATGGGATCAAAGGCCTATTAATATATGTCTGCACTTTGTCGAGATTCTTTGGGACCTTGACTGATGCCTTGCGCAGTGTGACATAGGTCGGAAACTGCGTTATGGGGGGCACTTCTACCACATATTCATCCTCCATGATTGTCTCAAGCAACTCAGACATGGGCTTCTTTTAGCACTCAACCGCAGTAGAGTGTGGCTTCGGGGTCTTCTGTCTTTGGGATTTGTGGGTCGCCAATGTGTAGCTACCGTGCGCATTGCACCTGTCTGCGCATCATCCATCGCTTCTGCGCAGATCCAATACTCTAACCATATAGTCATTTGGTGCGCAGGGAGAGGGTCATCCCTATATGGATTCAATCGGCTTCCATTGACATACTCGGGAAGATATTCGACACACAACATGGCCAGGCACATTTCACCTCAGCTATCAGTAATTTCCTTAACAATATATGACCCTAGCCAATGCATATTGAGCTTCCATAGGTGGCGCGTAAACTTTTTTCCATACAAAAATACCAAATAATCTTCCTTAAAGACCTTTTGTCTTATATGCCTATCATACCATGCCTTTTCGTGCGCCTTCTTTACTTGTTGGTGAAAATTTTCAATAAAGCGATTTTATTCGAGTGTGACCAACTGCGACAATTGTTCCTCCATAATATCCATTTCTGCCATATTTTTGAATGCTGCAATGCATATATTGGGAATAATGCACTCCACCAAAAACATATCTTCTTTCACATACACCATCCTGAATAGTTACCTGCCAGTCAACTTATTACAAGTGGTTTGATATGCCCAAAGAACCGTTGGTATGCTCTCATCCCAATCATTTTGGTTAGCATTGCAAATCTTAGTAAGTGCAACTTCCAATATCTTATTGAAAGGCTCTACTGCACCATTTTCCTGTGGGTGATATGGAGTGCTCTTCTCATGATGAATCCAGAATTCTTCTGTCAATGCTTCAATGGTTTCATTCACAAAGTGTGTACCTTGATCACTTATCAGAATCTTAGGGCATCCAAAGTGAGTCAAAATGTTCTCAAAAATGAAGTGTGCAGCTATGTCTGCACTACAATCCTTCACTGGCTTAGATTTAGTCCATCTGGTTACATAGTCTATCATAGTGATTATGTAACGTGTGCCACTTTTCTTTCCTGGAGGGTTAATAGTTCCAACAAAGTCTATGGCCCATTTATCAAATTATTTCAGTGCCACCTATGGGTGCAGTGGTATCTCATCTCTACGTGATGGCTTTTTGGTCCTCTGGCATACATCGCATGCGCGACAATGCACATAGGCATCATTGTGCATTGTGGACCACCATAACCCAGCTCAAAAAATATTTTGCGTGGTTTCCTTCCCTACATAGTGACTGCTGAAAACCCCTCCATGAGCTTCATTTAAGATGTTACGCCTTTCAAAATCCAAGACATGTCTTCACAGAACTTCATCTGCACCCATCTTGTACAATTGGCCAGCAATAATAGTAAATTCCATTGCACATGCCATGAAATTTTTCTTCTGATGTACTGTATATTCCTCAGGCGCGCACCCAATAGTTAGGAACTGAATAATATCAAGGAAATGATCATCGACTACTTTGTTTAAAAAAAATTTCACATCTGGTAAACCATATTCCAAGCTAGTAGGTTCTTCACCAGTGTCAATGTGCGAAAGATGGTTTGGCCCAAATTGTTTCTGATTTTTCTATTACATAATGAATTTCCTGTCCTATTTCTGACTCCCCTTCTCCTCCATCCTTTTCCCTTTTAAAGGTGATTTCAAAAGTTTCGAAAGTGTTTCCCAAACGACAACCAGCTACGCATGGCTGTCATTTGAGTTCTTGGACTCGGACTCGCCTGTTTGCCTTCTACTGGCCTCTGGAATTACTAGGATTTCATATGCTTATGTCCGTTGGTTGGCTTTCATTTCCTATTGTTCCAGGCATTCTGCTTTCCTGCATGTGGAGATGAGAGAAGTCAATTTTCTATTACAAAAACATCATTTTAATCATTAGTCCGATTGTTCCTATTTTCATGATATTTTATTCTTTATTGTTAATATGAAGAGGGATTACCTCGAAATTATAACATAATTTGAAGTATTTACACGGTGATAATCATACCTTAATTTGGGCCCAACACTTTATTTTCAACTTTGGATGAAACTTCTAACACTTCTCCTCTATATGATCGTTAATGTTGCAGTGGTTGAGGTGGATGATGGAATCTTTACATTAGTGTGTTGTGGCTACTATATTATTATATTTTCCCCTTTTCTTCTTCTTTTTCCCCTCCTTAAATAATCGTGTTGTTGCTTCTACTTTGATCCGTTTGATTGTGCTTTCATTAGACTTATGTTCTCCTCATATTTTTCCTATATGTTAGCCTTGTCCATCGATTTGGGCTTGAAAAAAATCTCTTAATATTTCATATAGTTTTGTAGACCCCCAAAATACTTAAGGAGTACATTTGGTTTCTTTGGAGAGATACCCAACATTATGGTCATCTTCCTAAACTATGTACTATATTCTTGCACGATGTGCCCTGACTTTTTCTTGAAGTAGTGCCATCAAATCCACTAGTCCTCTACAAATCCAATAGGGTAAAATTGTGACTCTGTGACTGTTTTAAAGTCCTCCAACTTAGTCACTAGAGGTTCTCCCTCCAATCTCAATGTTTATATGTGGATTTACAACCAAGTCAGGGCATGGCCCTCTAGTTTTAGCCATGAAAATGGAATCTTATGTTCTTCCTTAATTTGATGGACGCTAAAATACACTTCTAATTACTGCAACCATTGATTTAACTTTAGAATGTCAATATCACCATGGTACAACTTGATATCGACCTTTGTTTCCATTTATGCAAGGGTTGTGATTGACTCACCACACTCAAACTCAGTTGATCTTTTCCTAGTTTTTTCTTCAACTAGTTCTTCATTTCTTCCTGATCTCCTTATCTGCCTTCTGATTCTTCCTCTGAATTTAAACCCAAATTTTATCCAAATATCCCAAGCTTATTTCTGAAGGCCACCATGAGGAGATTTACATTGCGATTCATATCAGCAACTTGTTATTCCAACCGCCAAAACCTCTCCTTTGTAGGATCACGAGGGTTATTCACAGATTCATAGGCCATGATTCAGATTTTATGAATTTTCACCCAACCGATCTAGATCCCTGAGATATCTCCACAATACACCCAAAAAAACCTATTGTGATATTAATATTATTTGTAAATTATCATGGATATTCTACTAAATAGTTCGTCACAATACATCTGGAAAAAATATATCTTAAATCTGAAATCCTACACTATTACAGTTCTATTTCTTTTTATATTTGTAGATTTATATAATATTGTTAATAGTACATGCATGTGGAAAAAAAATATCTCATAAAATAGATAACAATGAAATAAAAACTCACACACACATTTGACACAACATATGACCTAGGAAAACCTTTTGGGAGAAAAACATAGCTGGAAGGTGAGGCTTACTCTACTCTCTTTCTTTGAATAGAAAATTTCTATGAGTACAAATAAGTATGGCCTATGGCCTGTGGGCTACTACAATGCAAAATCCATCTTTGCATTCTCTATCGTCTATCCTTCTTGACTATATTTTCTCAACCATGTAACCAATGCGCTCGAAAGAATGGAACCCTTTTTCCTCCTAGTGGCCCGATTATGACACAGCTCGGTAGTCTACTAGTGGTTAGATTTGATTGCGACAACTCTTAACCATAGTTACAATATAAACTCTTCTAGATTTTTATTCATCATAAGCACATGGCTAGCCCCTTTTCTATGAATAATGGAGGCTTGTATCGCATCCTTTAGAATAATGGTGGTTAAAAAAGGAACATCAACTTCTGAGTGGCATAACTTTCATATACCGACTATCATTGACATGATTCTTACATCGTTAGAAAAGTAATTGTCTCTAGAATAGGAAAAAAAAAAGTGCTACACTAAAGTGGTAAAGTTTTACCCCAAAAGACGTCGTTTGATGCCTCAAAATGCTCCCGGAAGGTTTTAGACCCCAATTTGCCAAATTGGGTCCTACTGGTAAAAGTGGTCCTTAGAGTTGATTCCTCCACTTTTTCCACTCTGAAAGCATCGAGATGGATGAAAAACAATATAATGATCCAATCCAAATCATGGATGTTGTTCAGTAATTGAATTCGGGAGATTCATGATTCAGTTTGAGGAGTGGAACTTGAGAATCCAACTTTCTAACTACACCTTTACAAAGGCTATGAGACAACTTAATGGAGTTCACTCCACATGATTTTGAAAATGACTTTGCTAGACAAGAATATCAAAGACAAAGTACTTGTCATTAAAGTTGGGTGTTGGAGATTTAACTCCTACTTATCTTTTGGATATTAATAATATTTATCATCATAAATGTAATTGTTATGTAAATTTGTTGATTGTTAATAAGTTGAATTTGATATATTTAATCTAACTAAAATTGTTCCTAACTTAATGTTTGATTGAAATATTTACTCAACTAATTGATTCTGTAAATAAAAAAATATTTTTATCTCAAACCAATACTTGATGTATTTATATCTATATTTAATATAATGCAAATAATATTTTTTTAGTTGTGTAACTAGTTTTCTAAGTAATTACTCCAAAATAACAATGATATGAATTAATTATAGAGTATATTTATTTTAGATTCAATGAAGTTGAGTAAAGTAGTTTCATATCTAAATTAGTTTTTCAAGTTTTAGAATGTCTGTGATGAGAGTCATCAACCAGGGAAATAATATAACTTTATAAAAGAAACAAAATGATGTTTCAATATTTTAATAAATTAAATCTACATGAAAATCTCGGATTCTACGAATTGAGGAACAGTGATATGATATTTTACTAAAAAGTTTGGAATTCAGTATAAAGTTCAAGTTTAAGTCTGAGTTCTTTATAATTTTAATTTTACTGGTAGGTATATTAGATTCAATGAAGTTGAGTAAAGTAATTTCATATATCTAGATTATTTTTTCAAGTTTTTAGAATGCCTCCAATGAAAACCATTAACGATGGAAAAAATAATCGAACTTTTTCATAAAAGTAACTAGAAATAAACAAAACGATATCAAAATGTTTTTAGTATTTTAATAAATTACATCTGCATGAAAATCTCTGATTGCACGAATTGAGATTTGGGTTAATCAATATCATTCTCTAAGATGTACTCATTTGAAGCAGACGTTCATAGTCGCCGACGGAGAAATTGGTCGCCTTTCGGTGTTTTTTTTAAATATGGGGTTGACTGTATTTGGTATTAGTTTATTTATTTAATATTTTATTATTTTGAAGAATTAAGGTATTTGGTATTAATTTATTTATTTAATATTTTATTATTTCGAAGAATTAAGGTATTTGGTATTAATTTATTTATTTAATATTTTATTATTGGGAAGAATTAAGGTATTTGGTATTAATTAATTTATTTAATATTTTATTATTTTGAAGAAATAAGGTAGATAATTATATTATAGAAAAAATATTATAATTTAAATTACGAAGATAGAAAGGAAGACAAAAATCATCTCTACCACATGATTTAACTAGTTAAAATTTTCAATTTTTTTTTAACCTAGATAGAAAAGAAGACGACAAGCCATCCCTCACACGATCTAACTAGCTAAGCCCTTCAAATGCTTTGTCTTTAAAAAGACTAACACTCTTCTATACCAATTAGGTATTTTTTTTTAAAATGGGGTTGATTGTATTTGGTATTAATTTACTATTTTACTATTATTTTGTTATTTTGAGGAATTAAGGTAGATAATTATATTACAGAAAAAAATGTCATAGCTTAAACTACTATCTCAGATAGGAAGGAAGACAACAAACCATCCATGCCACGCGACTTAATGAGCTAAATTCTTCAAATGCATAGGAAAGAAGACAACAAACAATCCCTGCCACACGACCTAACTAGCTAAAACCTTCTATTACTATTTTACTATTTTGAAGAATTAAGGTAGATAATTATATTAAGGAAAAAATGTCATAGCTTAAACTACGAACATAGGAAAGAAGACAACAAATCATCCGTGCCACGACCTAAATAGATAAATTATTCAAATGCATAGGAAAAAAGACAACAAACCATCCCTGCCACACTACCTAACTAACTATTAAATCCTTCAAATGTTTTTAAGCTAGATAGAAAATAAAACAACATACCATCCCTCCACACGACCTAACTAGCTAAAACCTTCGACCTAGCTAGCTAAACCCTTCAAATGCTTTTTGTCTTTAAAACGACTAACACTCTTCTATATCAATTAGGTCACCAATGGAGATTCGAACCTGAAAATTTTCTTTTAATAAAAGCCCTTCACCAATTACGCCACCTCTAAGTGCAGAGATTCCAACCTGACCTTTTGCTTTACATGATAAACGGAAGAATAAATCATCGAGAGAGGAGAAGCCACAAACGTTATTTGAATGAGGCATGGAAATCACCAAAGGGCACATATGGCTCTATGTATGTACTATGAACCAACAAGGGCCCCAACACTTACCTGGCTTGCAATTGTCCATAACATACTATTTGTAGATCCTTGAATCTCGACCTTTTAACATCGTGATCAAATTTAAATGGATATATAATCATACAACCTAAAAAGGACAGTGTTTAAAGTTATAAAAATAATGACGGACATTTCATTTAAAAAAAATGAATTTAAAATAGTAATGATATTTGATATTCTTTTTTTTCAAATTTATACTATACATAATATTATAGTTTTTAATATCAATTAAATAACTATTTTTTAATAAACAATTATATATATTTATATATATATATATATATATATATAATTTTACTTATTTATTTTTAATTTTCATTTATTTTCATATATTATAAAAAAAAAAATCATTTTCCATGTAAAGATACAATAATATTAATACAAATATAATAGAAAAACTTGGAAATTCATTTAAAACAAATGGAAATCTTTAAAATATTTCTAACTTTTATTTATTTATTTTTAATTTTCATATATTATAAAAAAAAAATTCATTTTACATAAACTCAAAAAAATAATAATCATTATTATATTCTAAAACTTGTAGAGATACAATGATATTAATAAAAATATAAATAACAAAAAAAAAATCGGAAATTCATTTAAAAAAAGAAAAACTCTAAGGAAATATTTTTTTGTTTTAGGAAATAATAGAATTTGTAATTGGATTCTATAAAAGTTGAGAAAATTTTCAAGAGACAATACTTCAATAAAAGTTAATGCAACACACATAAATTGGGTGGGAATTAGCTAAAGACAAAATTACAAGGCTAATTTTAACAAGATGTGACAAAATTCTTTCTTTTGACTTTTGTTAAGGTACAATTTCTTCATAAAAAAATTTGCATCTATTCAACTATTGTCACTAAACTTATCATATAAATTATTTTAGTGACATAAATGTAATAATGCATTATTAATATTCCAATAGTAACACTTTTTTTTGGTGTGAACTGAGGATTTTATATTAACTAAAAAAACATGTCTTACATAGGCGATTCATAATTATCCCTTAGGAAAATGTTTATCAGTCCCCATTTACAATCCCACAAAACCATAGAGAAACTACGAGCCAAGTTTACATGACCTTGAACCCAATTTATCACATGATACAATCCCAACACTTTGTTGTGAGGGGGCCTGGCTCCAAGATGGGTGGAACCGTGATAGAAGAACCCCCCCCCTCTCCATACACCAATCAAGGTACACCGCCCCCCCCTCGCCTCAAATATTTCGCTGAATTAACAAGTGTCGTCATATGGAGGGGTTCAAACCGAGAGGTGGAACTACGGTAGTGGACCCCCTTTCCTAATGTTCTAAGTACCCCCACCCACTTTCTGTAGTTTTTTCTGGATTAACATGTGAATTCAAATAGAGGAGTTGGAACTGCAATAACAGACACCCCCCCTCCCCCCCCCCCAACCCTGTTAATCAATCTCATCCATTGAACAATGGACCATTTTTTACCATTTATTGCCCGGACAAGTGATTTAGTGGGGCCTAATCCAACAATTTTTTCATCCAATACATAGAAAATTAGAAATGACAACAGATCCATTACGAAAACTTGAAGATTCAAAACTCACAACAGTTATATACAAACCCAAACAAACTACGAACTCCTCATGGAAGAACACCATTAACAACAAAATTTAACATGAGAGACCACAAAAATATCCCAACATATAATTACAAAAAGTTGCACAAAGACCTAGAGAAGGAAGGCCCACCAAAAGTTCTACAAAGCTTTAGTAACTAGGACACGATACTTGTAAATATGACCAACTTTTCAGCAACAACATGATTGAGGACAAGAACAAAAATTCCCACCAACACTACCAAATCTCAACAACATTAATCATTGATCAAGTGCTCAAAATTATGCTAAAAATTTAAAGTTGTCGGAATGGCGTTGAACCTGAACAACCGTGTAGATCTCGTCATTCTAAATCTGACGCAACTCATTTCGTGGAAAACCAACACTGTATTCTCCCATAAACAAGTTATGTCCACTTTGTCAAACATGAAAATTAAAAAACAAAATGCAGGATAGCCCAGTTAGCAGTCTGTACATCTGATTGGGAATGCCCATGTGGCAGGTTGACTGGTCAAATGAAATATTCTATCGTGAATAATATTATGCCAAGTGACATTGCGTCATTGGGTGAATTGGTATGTTTTAATTGGTTTTTGAGAGGCCAACCAGAGGATGCGACGTGGCCCAACTAGGGGCCACTACGTGGCAGATCAAGGGCCACTGAAATTGGGTCAAGGTCTGAGCAACAGCAGCACGGGTCAAATATGTGACCTCACAAACCACAACGTAGAGCATTACCACTGTGCCATTGTCATGATTATTACTACACTATGGTTTCGGGTTGGTTTTTTTATGAAATAATTTCCATTATGGGGGAGGGGGTCGGGGTCTAGCCCCAGCCCTGCTCACCGCCTGTAGGTGGGACCATGGGCAGGAGTCTAGCTCCGCGCCCCCACCAAGTGCCACTAATCTTTAACATATAAACCCATTGACCATTCAATGTGACCACTCTAGATTTAACCCTCAGTGGTTATCAACCATCTAACACAGTTTTTAATAAAAAAAATATTATGTGCCCAAAAACCATATAGTTTGAAATCCGGACTTTAGGTGTTATTATGAAAATTAATGCCCAAGAAATTTCGCCCAATTATTGTGCAATTTGGTACTCATTTAGCGGAATTAGAATCGAATTTCTAGGTTCAATGACATATTTGGTGGAAATTTTAGAGAGGTTAGTGCGAAAAATTGGGGAAGCCATAACTAATTCAGTTTTTTACCAAATTCAAAGCATAAAGAGGCTACACATGCATTTTTGGGCATTATGGAGCCATTGGAATAGGTTTCAGAGTTGTTTGAGCATTGTAAACATATGTAATCACAATTTTGAGCATAATAGAAGAGGGCCAAGCCATTGGAAGCTCGATCGAGGAGATGTAGACCAGAAGGGGTGAACTCCTTCATCATGTGTTGTTGTGTTAATGTTTATGGTGATTTTCATGTTTTTTACTTGTATAAGATCAATTTGGTATCAAAGCACTAGGTTTACTTGTGCAAGGAGGATTTAATTATTTCGCAAGTGTTTAAATGCTTAAAAGGTTGAAGCTAAAGAGAGGAGAAGACAAGCTTATGGGTGCAGGTTCTCAAGTTGGAGCAATGAGAAGGAGGGCAAAATTTCCACAATCTCCACCACAATATTCACCTCCAATTGTAGTAGAAGCTTCAGTAAGCATGTCTCTGAAGGAGGATATGATAACATGATAGAGGATGAGAATAATTTTAGGAGGGCTTTCTTTGACATGACAAAGATGGTGAAAGTCCTCTATGAGGAGAGGAATACAAGGTTGCAGGGTGAAAGATCCAAGCCTCCAAGAGGAGAGGGTTTTCCATGAGGAGGAGGTAATGGAAATGGTGATAAAACACCATCTACCCAACCGTCATCCTCACCACCATCTTCACCTTCATCTTCATCCTCTTCCACTACTACAACCCTTACTCATACTCATCAACATACCTCAAAGGGAATTGCTAAAACACCCATGTTAAAACTTGATATTAAATTTTACCTACCTATGCATAATGGTGAAGTGAATGCAAAGAAGCTTGAAAATTGGGTTTGTTAGTTGGAAGTCTACTGCAGGATTCAAAAGCTTGATAATTGGGTTCGTTTATCTTGGCTTCTAAAGTAGCATGATGAGCCTCTATGGCGCGAAATGCTTCCTCTGTGCTTTGTTGTTTCTGTTGGTCGACAACATGTTTTTGTGCCTTAATGATATCATGTTAAGCGTGGGCTTTGAGAAACTGCAGTTCATCCACAACCTTGTTTTGGACCATATGAAGCTTACCTGCGGGTAACACAGCCAAGTCAATGTTTATTTCTTGGAAAGCTCTGAACTGCGCGCACATAATCATTGATTCAACGCGAATGGATTTTCTAGGGTTCTGAATCAAACAAGTCTCTCCTGTTGAAGGCAAGATTATTGTGAGGGGTTGCGCTCTGACAGCAGAAATTCTCACTTGTGTCTGGCTCGCTTGTGCTACGCTCTCATGAATTTCGCTCTACACCCCATCGAGCGCAGCCTTCTACTGCGCCTACATGTACGTCTACATTTCCTTTGTTACTTTAGTGATTATGTTAGCTATCTCATTGAAGTCATCCTCGGTCAGCGTCAACTCTTTTTGTTCGGTGGATTTTGAGGCTTTGTGCTTCTTCCGTGGACCTCCTATGGCCTTAGAGTTTCACTTTGTCCCCTTGGAATTATGGACTTCCACTTGATCCTTCGTCTCCTTATTCCCAACACCATTCTTCTTAGGTGCAGCATTTGTTTCAAGATCAATTGTTTCACCGGTTGTGGTTGGAATCGGATATACTCCAACACTTTTCTCAGTTTTTTGTGTACCAGTATGGGGCATGGTGGGAATCTTAGGAATAGAAGTGGATGCACCTCTTGTTTTACATGGATCCAACCTAGATAGTGGCCACTCTACAGTGACATGTAGTAAATCGTCCTCAGTGATGAGATAAGGCAATTTGTACCAAATACCTTCAATTGCGCCCTTTGTGCGGATGTGAATGTTGTGTAATATTACTTTGAAATCAATAATCAACTAGTACTGCTTGTAAAAAGTTGGAGACAACCTAGGCTTTGATTGAATTTCTTGAAAAATAGAGGTATCGAACAAGACACATAATATCTTGTTTTCTGTCACACACACGGGTATGGATGAATTCCAAAGGTTTTCATACTATGCACCCTCACACATCTGTGGCTCAATCTCAAGAAACTATGTCTCCTCTGGGGTCTACCAATTGATCAATGTTATAAAAAACAAGAGCCAAGCATAGTATAAATTCTTTCTCCTCGAGCATGTTCTCCAGAAACTCCTTACGCAAGTACCATGCCCAATTTTAGATGACGCCCTTCTCACATTGTCTTGCAAGTGAAATTACTTATGCAGTGACTTCCTTAGGCTGACATTTCCTCATTATCTTTCATTCCAAGTTGAGTGCCCCAAATTGGACGGTTGGGTCATTAATTTCACTGAGAAAAATCTTCAGTTATGGCAGGATACCTGGCAGGTAGCCTTGATTTTGTCTGCCACCTACTTCTCTTGAGATTTACCTCCAAAATTGGTCATGGGATCCATGCCTTGATCAGGTAGGCCGATGATCCGACAGATCAACGCGACATCCATAGGTATGCACTCTCCTAGCTACAAATCTTCGTCATGGACTAGTGCGAGAAAGTGTCACACACATATATCATTGATCGAGTTGCTCTCAAAGTGTGGAACTTGCAATAAATTTAAGACCCCTGCCTTGTGCACACCCAGCACACAACACTTCATCTCCATGCGCACAATTTCCTGCTCATAAGGTACACAGTCCAGACATCATTCAGGTGTAAGCTCAGAAACTTTATCAACATTAGGAAGTTCCCAATCCTCCATCTTTAATTGTGGAATTTTGGCGAACATATTGCCTTCTAGTGGTACATTTTATGGGATCAAAGGCCTATTAATATATGTCTACACTTTGTCAAGATTCTTTGGGACCTTGACTAATGCCTTGCGCGGTGTGACATAGGTCGGCAACTACGTTATGGGGGCCACTTCAACCACATATTCATCCTCCATTATTGTCTCAAGCAACTCAGACATGGGCTTCTTTTAGCACTCAACCGCAGTAGAGTGTGGCTTCGGGGTCTTCTGTCTTTGGGATTTGTGGGTCCCCAATGTGTAGCTACCTTGCACATCGCACCTGTCTGCGCACCATCCATCCCTTCTGCGCAGATCCAATACTCTGACCACATAGTCATTTGGTGTGCAGGGAGAGGGTCATCCCTATATGGATTCAATCGGATTCCATTGACATACCCGGGAAGATATTTGCCACTCAACATGGCCAGGCACATTGCACCTCAGCTATCAGTGATTTCCTTAACAATATATGGCCCTAGCGAATGCATATGGAGCTTCCCTAGGTGGCACGCAAACTTTTTTCCATACAAAAAGACCAAATAATCTTCCTTAAAGACCTTTTGTCTTATATGCCTATCATGCCATGCCTTTTTGTGCACCTTCTTTACTTGCTGGTGAAAATTTTCAATAAAGCGATCTTATTCGAGTGCGACCAACTACGACAACCGTTCCTCCATAATATCCATTTCTTCCATATTTGTGAATGCTACAATGCGTAGATTGGGAATAATGCACTACACCAGAAACATAGCTTCTTTCACATACACCATCCTGAACAGTTACCTGCCAGTCAAATTCTTACAAGTGGTTCGATATGCCCAAAGAACCATTGGTACGCTCTCATCCCAATCATTTCGGTTAGCATTGCAAATATTAGTAAGCGCAACTTCCAATATCTTATTGAAAGGTTCCACTGCACCATTTCCCTATGGGTGATATGGAGTGGTCTTCTCATGATGAATCCAGAATTCTTCTGTCAATGCTTCAATGGTTTCATTCACAAAGTGTGTACCGTGATCACTTATTAAAATCTTAGGGCATCCAAAGTGAGTCAAAATGTTCTAAAAAATGAAGTGTGCGGCTGTGTCTGCACTACAATCCTTCACTGGCTTAGCTTTAGTCCATCTGGTTACATAGTCTATCGTAGTGATTATGTAATGTGTGCCACTTTTCTTTCATGGAGGGTTAATACGTCCGACAAAGTCTATGGCCCATTTATCAAATTCTTTCAGTGCCACCTATGGGTGCATTGGTATCTCATCTCTACGCGATGGCGTTTTGGTCCTCTGGCATACATTGCATGCACGACAATGCGCATAGGCATCATTATGCATTGTGGACCACCATAACCCACCTCAAAAAATATTTTGCGTGGTTGCCTTCCCTACATAGTGACTGCTGAAAACCCCTCCATGAGCTTCATTTAAGATGTTACGCCTTTCAAAATCCAAGACATGTCTTCACAGAACTTCGTCTGCACCCATCTTGTACAATTTGCCAACAATAATAGTAAATTCCATTGCACATGCCATGAAATGTTTCTTCTGGTGTACTTTATATTCCTCAGGCATGCGTCCAATAGTTAGGAACTGAATAATATCAAGGAAATGATCATCGACTACTTTGATCACAAAAAATTGCACATCTAGTAAACCATATTCCAAGCTAGTAGGTTCTTCACCAGTGTCAATGTGTGAAAGATGGTCTGGCCCAACATTCAATCTTCCTAGCTTCACAGTTATCTCAAAATCATACTCCTGGAATAGTAAAAACCACCTGCCTAACTTCCCTCCAACAGAGGCTTATTGAACATGTACTTCAAAGCATAGTGATTAGTAAACATCTTGAAATGTCCTCCTAACAAATAGTGGAGGAATTTATACAACACATACACCATCGCTAATCCTTCTCTTTATGTGGTTCAGTAATTCTGTTCTGTGTTTGAGAGCTTCTGACTGGCATAGGAAATAGAGTGATGGATATATCTAGCTCCTGGCTATGCTAAAATAGCTCTAGGCATGATGCAGGAGGCATCAACATGCACATAAAACACCTTTGACCAATTTGGAAAGATCAGTATGGGCGAAGTGACCATATTTTCCTTCAACAATTCAAAACTCTTCTTACATTCCTCGTCCCAACAAAATGTCACATCCTTCTTGAGAAATTTCTCCATGGGTGCAATTATCAGCACATAACCCTGAATGAACTTTTGATAATATCCAGTATGCCCCAATATTGAGCACAATTTTTTGACATTTGAAAGTACCTCCATATTAACAATCACTGCGATCTTCACGGGATCTACCATCAACCCTTGCTGACAGACAATGTGACCCAACAATATCTTGAATGGCACACAAAATATACATTTCTTCAAGTTCAATGACATCTGATATTTTTTGTAGGTATCTAGCATTAAGTGCAGACTTGAGACATGCTTTTTCAAAAACCAAAAAACAGCCTGATCATTAAAGTAAACTTCTAGGAACTTGTGGATATACTCCTTGAAAGAAGCTACTACTACACATGAGAAGATAGTAGGCACATTCTTCTAGCCAAATGGCATGACTGTATACTAAAAAGATCCCCATTTTGTTGCAAAGGTGCCCTTACTTCGATCCTTTGGTGCAATATTGATCTGATGATACCCCAAGAAACCATTTGTGAATGAATAAGCTTCTTGTCCTCCGAAATTTTCAAAGATCTCATCAAAAAATGGAGTTGGGAATGGATCATGTACACAAGCATCATTCAATTTCTGCAGGTCCACACAAATCCTTATCTCTCCTTTTATCTTCTTATCTTGCACTACCGTGGGACTCACCCGATTAAACTCTTCCATTTTTTTTGTAATGCATGCAACAACCATTTTATCTAACTCTTCCTCCAATTTATGATTATATTTTAGATTCAATCCATATTGGCATTGCTTCACCAGGCGTGCATCAGGTTTCAAAGTGATCTTCATGACTCCAAGATCTCCAATTATTCCTTTCAACTCTGAGAACTTCGTAGGAAATAGGTCCTCATACTCTATCAGTAGCTCAACAACCTTTCCCACTGTGTCATCATCCCAATAATCTCCAATCTTTTCCAACTTTGGTTTTTCCTTAGATCCAATATTTACTTTCCAAATATTTAGAGCCTTTGTGACATCCAGGGATGTGATTGAAGGCCTAGCAACTGCGTGTTGTCCCTCAGATTCCAGAATTATGATATTCCTTAGATCTTATTCATTTTCATTAACTAACATGTTTCTGCAATTAACAATATCCCTCATATGTGCATCCCATGTTGGTGAAGCGCGCTCTACCTTTGGCTTTCTTGTGTCAAAGATAAATTCTTTAATGTCATGTAATTCTTTACCAATATTTACAAACCCACTCTCAAAGTTTAAGGTTAAAATGAAACTCTTTGTTAGCATCGACCATTCACTAGTACCTCAGCATAGCTCTATCTCCAAGTACCAATCAATAGGCACATTTCCCAGCATATGAATGAACATGTGTACCGGTTCAAGTCTCGGTTCTACACACCATACCTCAGTCCATTTAGTCAAATTTCTATGCAGATCATCCTTTCCAAAGTAAACTTCTTCAATTCTGATAGTGGGACACTCAAATCGTAGTCTCATCATTCGCACATTCATCCCAATTTCCCATGTTTTCTTTGTGAGTCTCCCACCAGTGTAGGAGTAGCGCACAATTTGAGATCCATGGCATGGAAACTCTTCCCTTTTGGGAAAATTATTTCAAGTTCTCCTAAAAACATGTTCACCTTAGTTAAACCATCGAAATACAGTAATTCACATACCTCTGATGTTATTCAGCGAATACATCTGGTCACGCGATTGCAGCGCATCACATATACTTCATGTAACTGGTTATACCAGTTCTCTAATTCTTCATTAGAATCTAAGAAGCAGGAGATGTAATTTTCCCAATTAAGCCTTCCATCAGCCGTCGAGTTGATCCAATCTTCGTTGTTCATAGTGAGCTTATAGATATGGTCAATATCATCATCAACGCACACATGCTCTTTTTATCTTTCACCTTCTGCAGGATCTAGGGAAATTATGGCTCTCGTTCCATTGTTTTCAAATTTCATTCTTCTCCTCTTCAGATTTATGATACCATCCATATCAATAGCCCAATATAATCCCAATAGCACAGGATAAGGATCAGTATCATCCAAAATTTGTATAATTTTGAAATGTACAAGCACCTTAATGCCTTCAATATTGACTACCACTTGCGACAGTCTTCCTAACAGAATGATTTTATATTGGTTTTCCATGCGTAGTTGAATGGTAAACCACTCTAGATTAGGCTCTCCCATGCGCTGCCAAGTTGTCTTAAGTAAGACATTTGCATCAGACCCTAGATCTAGAATAACTTGATCCATCTCATAAGCACCAATCTGAGTGGTTAGACGCATCTCTTGTCCAGTTCTCCTCTTATTATTATTCTTCTAGATTTTGTTGACATATTTCTGTTCAATCAGAAGTTGTTCCTTTTCTATGCATTTATCTATCAATTCCTGAAGATTTTCCACCATATTTTTTTGCACAGTAACTTAATGCAAGCTTGTAAAAATGGCTTGATTTCATCATCTACTCCTACCTCCTTCCCTAGTCTACGATGTGCTTCCTTCTTCAAACCCCTTTTGCACTTCAACAAATGTCTCTTTTGTGTGCTCCAAATAAAATCCATCCTTGTTCTCATGTGCCTTACGAATCCAAAGTTTAACATCTGGCTTCTCTCCCTTATCCTCATCCGTGGCTACACCACTCCCAGTGACCACATTCACACTAGGATCTTCCTGGCGTGTTTCTACCTTAACCATCGGAAGATTCTATCTCAGAGTCTGTGTATTTTTCTCCTGTATTTTAGAAATTAACACAGGACATTTTTCTATTACATGATAAAACTTTTTATAGTACCTGCATGATTGTTGCACAGGGTTTGGAAAGTCACGCGCATAATTTCTGACATCTCCGCAATTGTATAAAATGACCTATCCCCTTCCTCGACGAGTTGATCCTCCTCCTCTTCCTCTTCCTATTTTATGGAACCCACTACATGCAGACATGGATGCTGGTGAGGTAGGTTCGGCCTACATTCTATATAATTCAGCTTTTTCCATCATCATATCAAAACTTCGATAATTTTTTTCATCATGTCCCAGTGATAAACATAATCTACAAAAAAAATGCTTCAACTCAGGCATGTATTTTACGATCCTTGGATAGAAATTTGTCGCATGCAGACCCGTAGCCTGACAGTTCGTTCACCATACTAGAGGTGTCCCACTTGGCCCTACCACGCTCTTCAGTGGGCTTGGTCCTCCAGCATTTAGATAATCATTGAAGACTGGACATTGATCCTTATGATACCCAACATATTTAAATCTTATGAACCATAACTCTGCACATACTTCCTAGCCCTTATCCTTGTGAAGATTCTAAATATCCAAATGCATTGCTTCTAACTGAATTTGAATCTGTTGAGTTCCAAGTACAACATGTACCAGCATAGCTTCTAATTTCATCGCAATTTCCACAGCCTCAACCTGCATGGAAATATTCTATTAACTAAATGGCTGGCGTAGATGCGAGAGTATCATAGCAATAAACCACTCCTTGTGTTGGGTATCATCGATAATGAATCCACCATCTCTGATAGTGCACTTAAATCTCTTATCGGCCTCCCACACAGATTCATTTATCTCTCGATGAATCTCTTTCATTTCGGTAGCACACTGCAAATATGACTTAGGCTTTCTGAACTACTCTTTTAGGGCATATTTCAACTCATTCATAGTTGCATTAGGTGATATTAAATTGATTATTAGTTAATGTTGTTATAATATCAATTTTAGATTTAAAATAACGTTGCTTTGGTTTGCTTATCACATATAGGTTTATTCATGGGAATTTGAGTGACAATTCATTAAAAATTGGTGAAATTTAATGTTTTTCATGAACTCAAAAGCATAGAAACTTAATGCTGAACAACAACATATAAAAAATAGCAAGAAAAAATAACAAAGCTCAATACACAAGTTTTTTTTGAAGGAGTTCACCTCTCCTGGGCTACATCTCCTTGGTCCAGCTTCATAGTGTGGGCCTTTGTATTAGCTTCAATTGTGAAAAATGCTTGTTTCCAATCTCTTGTTGCCTCTGCAACCTACTCCAATGGATACAAAACATCAAAAACTACCAAGAATGAATCTTCCTGAGCTCATTTTGGTCAAAAATTGTCTCAGTGATGGAAAAACAAATTTCCCTACAATTTCTCCTCTAAATCTAGGAATTTGCCACTTAAAATTCTAAATTTAGTAAGGCTGCCACATTTGGCACGCTCCGCCAGTCTAGTTTGAATTTAATGATAAGATAAGTGCATATTAATAATAATATAAGCGTTGTTTTATATATAAGCACGTTTAGTGCTAATTACATTTTAATGTGGCTTAATGATAATAAAAATGCCTTAAGTTGGATTAGCGCTAATACACCTCCATCGGATTCACAATGTTAGCCATTGGTTTCTGGCATATGGACACATCGGACGGGGCTGCCCCCCTCCAGAACTCCAAACTCTGGCATGTTGAAATTAAAATGGAAGGTGCATATGTTATGGGTTAAGACCCACGTTACAAAAGATATGGTAAGGCGCGACAGTGGTGCGGGGCAGGATTGGGTTCGACCCCGACCTCCACCATAAAATTTTGTTACAACACATAATAAAAAAATCCACCAAGTTTGAAAACATTCCCGCCATATTAACCTGTCTGCCATACTTAGTGTCCTCCACCAATGATATAGATAGCCTCTGCTAGGTTTAGTAGACCTCCACTATATGAGATAGCATGTCTGCCTGTTTAGGGAGCTCTGATGTAGGTATAGTTTAAAACTTAGGATATATGAAATGTATGTGGTAATAATATATGTGCTCCATAAAATATATCTGCCACCATAACATAGGTTAGGACCTTGCATAAAATAAATATGCGCTCAACTATAATTGCAATGAAATTTGACATGCCAACCTTGCCATATGAGGGGGGAACGTGGCATGCCACATGGCCCTTCACCATTGGTTTAAAAATCCCCCATATAAAAATAATGAGCCATAATCATAAAAATTCCAACCTCAGGAAATGGAGGTAAAATTCAAACTTCACATAACAACCTTGGCTAATTTGAAGTAGACACTTGTCACAGTGTCACTGGTTGAAACTAGAGAATATTCCCTGGATATGCCTTAGGTGTTGACTGGACTACCAAGTCATCAACCTATCACCGATTTACACAATTTTTACCTATTTGGGAAAAAAAATAGCAGGCCATAACTTAGTCATACGAACACAGATTTTGACGAAACAAGTTGTGTTAGAATCCTAGTGACAAAATCTATCTAGTTGTTCAGGTCTGAAGCATTTCTGATAACTTTCAATTTTTAGCTAAATACTGATCCTATGATCATTCCTCCCCACTAGAAGCCTTTTGGACCCCAAAATTTCTTGATTTCTGATTATGTGGATGTTGGGACTATTACCTCACCCTTCCAGTCTCCATCCACATGAAATTTTCCCAATTTCATCATTTGGAGCTTTTCATAAAACGTCAAATTTTTCCTCGATTCTTGCAACCTTCTCTTGTTGTCATTGACACCATCATGTTGTAACATTTCTGAATTTTGCAAACAACAATCTATTTTTTCATAAACCATCTTGTTTCTACCTTGGTCAATAATCAAAGAAAACTTAGAAACTCTCACCTTGCACACTGTCACCATGGTGATTTTTAGTTGATCTCGCTTTGTACTTGCGTTGAATCTTGACCAAGTTTCTTCGCCATTTACATGTACCTTTTGGAAACCATGCACCAAAATTTGTGGAACCTGTGCTTTCTTTTCCAAACTGTTTTGTCACTTTTTTTTTGACCTTTGTACCCTCTTGCACCGGCATCTTGTTTCCAACACCCCTCAACACTATTGTTGACTGATGCAAATGTTTTTCACCTTCTTTCAAAGGCAACATGTTAACATCTTGAAACAACTCATTACAAGCATAAGCATATTTATGAAAAGTTTGTTTCGACATATCTCTTTGTTTGATCATCAACAATCTCAAGTTCTGACTTTCATTCACTATCCTCGCATTTCACTTGCATGCATAAGAGAAAAACCTGTCTTCTTCTTATGTGCTCTAATTATTTACTCAATACCATCCTTAAACAAGCGATACTTGTTCTCATGGTGATCAAATACAACTCTCATATCATATAGATAAGGACTTCCCAATACAATACTTGAGATCTCAAGCCACACCACGTCAAGCTCAACTTCATCAACAAAGTTTGAGTTGATGGCAAATATTAGTAAGCACTTCCTTGTAACCTAAAATTTTTCATTCTTGCATATCCAATCCAAAAGATTTGGTATTGGATGTATAATAGTTTCAAGGCCTAGCTTCTTAACCAAATATTTGGAAATCATGTTAGCTTGTGACACACTATAAAAAATGTATAAATCTTGGCATGTTTATATACAACTCTAATATGGAAAAGTTCTATTCTTGTATCTTCGTCATGAGTATCATTTGAAAAAATTGAAGAACTAGTTCTTGCAACATGTTTATCTTTCAAACCCGTGGCTATAATATTTGTCTCATCTCCTGAATCTAACCCTAAGTCTTTTTCAGCTATAGCAACAATTTTTCCCTTCTCTTTGGCTTTCAATCTATTTGGTTTCAATTCTGGATGAAGTTGCCAACAATGGTCTTCATCATGGCCAGTCTTTGAACAGTTCTTTCATGTGAGTTTTTCCTTCTATTTTTTTACAAAACTTTTTCTTTTTCCTCTTCCATAAAACTTGTCTTTCCCTTTACCCTAACTTTCCTCTTTTTCCTCTATGCCTTGTTTTCCCCTTGCCTCTAAGTGTGTGGCTTGTACAAAAACTTCATCTATATTGCTTGGGTTAAACACAAGAATATTACACTTCAAATAGGAATGTAAACCTCCAATATATTTCAAGAGTATTGTTGGGTGCTAAAAGGTTCCTTTTAAAACTCCTATTTATCCCACATTAAATATCAACCCAAGAAAGTCCTCTTATTTCAAGAGTGTACACAATATGTGCACGCTATAATCCCAGGGAGTAATGTTTCTTAAAATGTAGTATAGATCTTTCAAATATAAGAATAAACGGATGCTTTTAATAAATCCCAATTGCAACTAAAGGAAACTCAATGCTCTAAAAATAAATCATGCATTCATCAAAGTAACAACAATTATCAGTCGAGGATACAGTAGCAATAACTCATTCCTCTTTTAACTGAAGTAAAATAATCAAGCATAAATAAGATCCTCAATCTGAGAGCTTTAACAGCAATAGCCAATGTTCTTTACAGTTGTTGATCTCACACACAACACACTAAATAACCAATTGGAAATGGAAATGAATTAAATCAATAATGATACTACAATTGATGGAAATGAGATAATTATGCTAACTATAAGAATGCTAAAAGGAAAAACTAAATGATTGCAGAAATTAAATGAGAAGCAATGCTATATAATAGAAATAGACAACAATGCTTATGTGACTGCAATGAACAGTAAAAATAAGTTACTAAAATGAACAACGAAGCTCTGTAATTAGAATGAGAAACACAACAATATACTTACAAAAAGCAATGATCTTGTTATGAGGGAAAAGAACAACAACGCAATTCAATTGCAGAAAGTAATCATTAAACAAACCACACTTGCAGAAATCAGAAATAAGGCAAACCACACTTTATGGTACAGGAATGGCAAGTAGATCCCCCAGGAGCCGGGCCCTTAGCCGCCAGTGAATAATGCCAGATTACTTCAGGAGATGCGAAGGAACTGCAACTGTTTTTATATATTCATTATTGCATAATTGTTACAGCAAGTTCGTGTTCTGCTTCAACAGCGAGAGTCGATGATCAAAGTTACAATTTCAATAGTAATTATCCCATTCCTCCTATCCTATCCTATCTATCTCTAATATAATAATCCATCTAATTCTCTCTCTAACCGTCCATCATGAATCCCCATAATAACCCCCCTTCTCTGATCTATGTTCTAATTTAAATACACATAGAGAAAAGAGAAGTTACAACCGATATGATTAAAAATGATTCCTATTAAAAAATTGGATTGCTCACAACAAATTGATCAGCAAGATCATATCTGAAATATCCTTTCATCAATCATTTAACAGGAACATGTCGAATTTGGTATTGCAACTAGAAGAATTTGGAAAACTGCCACAACAACGAATTTGGGAAAATCTTCCTCAGAGAACCTTCTGTTTCTCTCAATAAAGGCCGAATTTGGGCAAAATGTTCATTGTAAAAGTTAATTCGGTCCGTTCTGGACAAAACCCATGTTTCTGATTTTGCAGATTCTTCTCCATTTTTCCAATATGTCCAATGCAAAACTGTCATTTCTTATTCCAGCGAATTTCTGAGTTGGCATATTAAATGATGAGCTGGAGATCAACTCTGCAATCTGGAAAATATCTTGGAGGCTAAAATGGTGAGTGATGTTAGAAAAAAATTATTAATAAACCATAATTGGTAGAATCTTGCATAATCATCAATTTATTAAAAATAAAGGAGAAGAAATAATATTTATCCATAAGAGCATAAATAATTATAAAATGGAATTAGATGATAAATTATGATAAATTTCATGATAAATAAGAGTATAAATGGATGAAATAGGTGTTAAAAAGTGATAATAATAATAACATATTAGTGGCCCAACAAGTATATCTTGGGAATTCAAGTTCACTCCTAACAACAAAGCTCTCTTTCTAAACTCCTAGGTATATTCTTGAACTGTTTGACCCTTGAGCTGCCTAAACATTTTCCAACTCATAATAGATTTTTGCATATAGGCTAATGGATAAAACTATATTTTAATGGAAGAAATGAATTCAACCCAAGAAATGGAAATATTACCATGGATTCACATTTCCTCTTGAGTCTTTTTTTCCCACCAAACTAGTGCAGCTCCTTCCAGCCTTAATGAAGCCAACTGGATCTTTATGTCATCTTCATGAAGGTTTTCAATTCTGCAATACACCTCCAATTGACGTATCTAATTTTCAAGACTCTCTGCATTTACCTCACCATTTTACATGGGTAATTCAAACTTTATTTCCAATTTAAGTAATGGAGTTTTTCCTCTTGGGGTCTTGGAATGAGCATGGGTATGGGTGGTTTTTGTGGTGGAAGTGGATGATGTTGCAGATGGGGATGATGAGGATGATGAAGATGGTGGAGATGGAGGTGTGTTTCCTCTACTACTTTGAGATGGTGGTTGTTTTCCTCCACTACCTTTTGAGCTCTTCTCTTCATCCTTCTTACTGTTTGAAGATCCTTCTCCATGTGGAGGCTTTGAACCTTCTCCATATATTTCTACCATGAAAGGTTCATACATGATTTTAACCATTCTTTGCATCTATTTGAAGTCTTTATTAACATCCTCTTCTTCATAATGTTCATGAGTCTCTTCATATCCTAACATAATGGCTTTGGATACAAGCTAAACCTCTGTAGCTTGTACCCCTTCAATCACTTCAGCATCTTGTGCAATTTGTACCTCTTCAATCTCAACTGATGGAGATGGAACTTGAGGTGCTTCAGGTGTTATTTTGATTGGTTATTTGGTTGAAGATTATTCTTTCTCATCTCTCTTCCTTCTTGTCCTAATCTCAGGACTAGCTACCAATAGTTTCCCTTCTCCTCTCTGCAACTTCAACCTTGTAAGCATCACAAAATTGCAATTATTAAAACCCTTAAAGCAAAGCAAGCAAGAAACCTTGTGCTCTGATACCAACTTGATCTAAAATTGATTATTAGTTAATGTTGTGATAATATTAGTTTCAGATTTAAAATAACATTTCTTTGGTTTTCTTATCACATATAGGTTTATTCATGAGCATGTGAGTGACAATTCATTAAAACTTGGTGAAATTTAGTGTTTTTCATGAAATCAAAAGTATATAAACTTAATGCTGAATAAAATCATATAAAACATAGTAAGCACAAATAACAAAGTTCAATACACAATTTTTTGTTGAAGGAGTTCACCCCTCCTGGGCTACATCTCCTTGGTCCAACTTCATAGTGTGGGCCTTTGTATTAGCTTCAATTGTGAAAAATGCTTGTTTCTAGTCTCATGTTGCCTCTACAACCTACTCCAATGGCTCAAAAACATCAAAAAATACCAAGAATGACTCTTCATAAGCTCATTTTGGTAAAAAAATTCCTCATTTATGGCAAAAACAAATTTCCATACAATTTCTCCTCTAAATCTAGGAATTCACCAGTTTAAATTCTAATTTTAGTAAGGCAGCCAGATTTGTCGCCCTCCACCAAGTTATCTACCAATCTAATCCACATTTAACACTAAGATAAGCTTGTATTAATAATAATATGATCCAGATTTATGCAGGAACGCAATAAAATACAGAAATAGACATAAACATAGAGATGCAACAGAAACAATACTTCATTTTATTTAAATCAAATGACTGAAATATGCTCCCTAGATGCAGGGGCTTTATGAGGATCATACGGCAATGGACTTGTGGGTTGGTGCATGGCACGACCACATGGCCACCCACAAGCCACACCAACGAGCATTTAAGAGCTCTAGCTATCACCTTAAGCTGCATTCAATTCACTGCAAATGTCGAGGCTACTACCTCTGCCTCAAAATGACGTTCCTCGCTCATTCGCCTGGTTATGTTCTTCGACCTCCAGGTTTTTCTCTTCAGCCTCCTAGTTCTATGCTTCTCCAGTCTCCTCCTCTGAAAATCTACTGTCCCCCTGAAGTCATGGAGCCGAGCTCCCACATGCCAAGAGGGAGACACTGTAGCCTTCGGTGCTGTATAGAATTCCTCCCGGACCATCACTACTCGCAGAGTGTCCTCTGCCACTTGAACTTCTCAGCTACCTCTGGCCTCACCACCACCTCTACGCTTCAGTCATGGTGGCACCACCACCCTACTTATTCTACCATCTAGAGCACCATCCACCCCTACTGTGCCACTATGCCCTGACTCAGGCATCGAATGTGATGCAGGCATGGTAGCAGCAGAGGTCGCGCTGCTCGTCCGTCGCCCTCTTCCCAGTCCAGTGCTTCGTCTTCTTCTTTGGAACATTCATGGGGCAGGTGTCCCAATACCTGTAGCAGACACAGCCGCATGGTTGGTCTGCCTTGCCCCTCGGCTCGGCCCTCTTCCTCAGAGCCCTCTCCTCAACCTCCGCCTCGCTTGGTCCCTTATGTCACCACGCAGACCCCCAGTTCTACCCAATTCCATTTCCATTGCTCCTTAGACCGCCCCCATGTTGTTTCTACCATCTTGGTTTCCTTCCAGGAGGAGCCCACTGAGGTTCCCAGCCACGGTCTACCCATTCTACAGAAGCTCCCTCGTAGTGACCTCACCTCATTTGCGGATGAAGAGGAGCATCGTGTTTCGGGCAAGCATAATTCGCACTCGGACAATAGCAGAAGCTCGGGAAAAAGAAAGGATGACAAGGATCAGAGAAAGCAGGCCATGGGAAAAGGTGGTGAAACCACAGTGCCTTGACATGCAGCACCTGCCACCCAAGACGCCGACGCCGACAAATACAGATGTCTCATCGTAGAAGAGACTCCTCCTATGCCCCATGACACCTAGGCTTTCAGGTTTTCTCTAGTTTATGGATCTCAGCATCATAATTTTGTTAAATGTTACTATCTATGTTTGGCACGGTAAATTTTGTTTGTATAACGCTGGTTTCCTCACGTGAGGTAGCAAATCAAACTCTCTATGGGCTGGTTTCCCCTGTGTGGACAACTCTTTTTTTTTGTTTTTTTGAAAACTATGTCATTGATACAGGCTTGAACTACAGAGGCCATAGCCTCCATGTATATTATGTTTCACTAATAGAATTTAATCTTAGAAAAAAAAAAATGACAGAAATACGCTTACAGACATAATGGAAATAAAAATAGCTAGGGTGCTAGTAGCGTATCTATAAGAAGAGATGTGGTGGATACTGTTAGTATGAATCCTTTGTCGAAGTGTACGAAAAAGGAACACTTTAGCTACGCATAACTAATAGCCCTAACAACAAAAGTGGCTACCAATATCTTCAGATCTGTGGTTAGTTAGACATAAAAGAGCTGCAAAAAACCAGATCTATGCATGGAAAGACATTAAGCAGAAAAAATAAGGGTTTGCTCCATATACCAATAGACAAGACAAGAACAATTTTTGAAAGAATTTTTATATTAATTGGGCACCTGGGAGGAAAACAAGAAGGCGTATCCAATTCTCCTTAGTGGGATGGGTTCTTGGAAGTCCTCAGCACTTCAGATCTAAGATTTCTCTCTTGTTGGTGCAGAAAACCCAATGTAAAGAAAAGAACTCAATGGGAGCTCACACAGCAAATGATGGAAAAATGTGACCAAGTGTATAGATCCAGAGTGATCTAATAGGCAACAAAAGGTGAAGAATGGTAGGAAAAACCCTCCTATTTATAACAAAATATTGGGTCATTCTAGATCTTGGTGCATGGGTTAACCAGATCTAGATCCACTTTTATGGAATATTTTATTATATTTGTTGGAGGGAAAAGGTATTTGACTTGGGTCAAATCCCTTAATTTGTCAAAAATAAATAAATAAATGATTTATTTATATTTTTAAGGAAGCGGTTAGAAGATAATCAAATAAATAGTGATTTAT